>BQNB010007598.1:32949-92969 GCA_026074375.1 Tanacetum coccineum | reverse complement strand
TGACTTATTTCCAGGATCATAAATGGTATGATGAATTGGTTGATGGAAAGTTAAAAGTAGAGGCCTGAATGCACAAAGACAAAGTTAAAGGATCATAGGGGGATGCAACTCCCAGAGTAATGAAATTATGTGCATGGTAGAAAGTAGTTTTGAGAACTTCCACGAACTAGTTCATGATGTATTAGTAAAACTGGAAGAATGTTGGTGGAAGGTAAATGCTCATGAAGTTACCCCATTCACTCGTTGAGAAAATTACGGACAGGGACGGTATGCAAACGCCAAAACTAAAAGAGCTTATGACCCTTATCTTGATATTAACTGTATCTTTAGTAGGAATTATGGAGCAGACAACACCTGTAATACTCAAGACAATCAGGAACATAAGAAGGAACATCATGATCCATCAACCTGTCGTGTTAGAAGATTCGAGATGATAAAATACTTATTCGATGCTGATGATGAGTATGTTGCCATTAAAGAACACGAATGCTCTGACCATTCAAAAACCACATTGATACATGTCAAGCTTATCGAGAACTTTTTTGCATTATGGATGAAGGATGGCTCGAGATGAAGGCATGTGATGAATGAAAAAGAAAAGGAAGAAAAAAGTCTAACTTAAAGACTGGCTGATAGAAAAGTGCTTACCGGGAGACAACCAGATTGTTTTTAATTGTTTAAAAATTGTAATTGTTTGATCAAGTCTGTCTTCCCGAACACTCAATACAGTGTATCGAACCTCTATGGATACGCCGTATCAAACCTGTTTGGACGTTATCAGTCTTTAATTTTTGCATTTAATTTCCTGTAAAACTTTAAAACATTTCTTTTTACATGATGCAATACGGCGTATCCTTGGGTTTGGGATACGGCGTATTAACTACCTGTACAGTGTGTTTATTTGTTTTCCTGCATTGTAACCATTGTATAACCGAGATAGGAATTGCACTTTTTGTCTTCTAAATTTTTAAGCAGGACCTTTCTGTAAAGAAATCGATGATTTGATATACTTTGAAAGAGACGTGTGTTGAACTCGTACGAGCATTCTAACGCATCGTCAACACACTTTTTGCTTAAGAACTCAAATTGAAGAATCATCCCTAGTAATATATCAGGGTAGTTCCTCATTCTAATTCTATTTCTCATTTTCTTTAATTGTTTTATCTATACAACAAGGACATTGTATAATTTAAGTGAGGGGGTGGAGAATTAGAACGCCTACTTGTCCTTTTATTTACAAATAATATGCTATATGCTTAAAATTATACCAAATTTAAAATTTTTTAGCATAACTTTTGTAAAAATTACTAGTTACATGACCTCGCGCACTATAACCCTTAATACCGAATTGTAAGAATTAAGCCTATTCTGTTTCCAAAAGTTTACTAAAAATTCCACAAAATTATGAGTTTGTCGGTGATGTAGTAGACTTTATAACTTGGCTTGGTATATCACTCGTGACCACAACGATGAGTACTATGGACTTATATGGAGTAACATGTTTAATTGGTAAATTTCTAGGAATACACTAAAAAGCCTACATGTTGTAAAATTAACTAACTTCACTGGTTAGTTAAACCCCGTGTAACCCTTTCTTTACTCTCACTATAAGAGTAAGATCCCCTAGAAAAACTTGTTGAGCATTCCCGTCTTTTCACACCAAATGTTTATTTCGTTACACCTTTACACCTTAGCGTACCCTATAGATTAAGCCTATTTAATCAAAGTTGCTAGTTGCTTTTGTGTAAAGTTTTGTATTTCCTATGTCAAAGTGATATTTTCTATCTCTGCTTAGGTCCAGAAAATATGTAGCTCATGTATTTTACTACTTTCATGATTATGTATTATGTTCGAATATGAAGTGTTGAAAGAAAAAATTATCCTGATAAATTATGATAGTAAAGATGGTGAAATTACACCAAGATTTATGTTATTAAAAAAATGGAAAAATTGAAAATGGCATCAAAAAATAGGACGAAAGATTGATAGTCGATTCATTGAAACTTGAACCGATGAAATATTTGGAAGGATCGATTATTTCGTTGATATGTGGTAAAAACCAACGATGTATAGTTTTGGGTAAAGTGGCTGATATCACCAGTTTTGTAAAAGTATGTAAAGTTTGGGATGATTGGGAAGTTGACCATTATAGGAATGCCAACTTAGGTTATCTTTGTCATTTCTATGATCAAGGAATTTGTATATGTTTCGAGTCTTTATCATGGAACGGTCGGGAAAGGTTACTAGCAACTATATACCTTATTTGTTCAAGCTTAATCTATTTGTTTTGTGAATTTTATTTAACAACATTTTACTTCCCTTTCCTAGCAACTAACATTAGGTTTTACTCGAACGAGGTTGAGATCGAGTCATGCATGCTTATTCTGTCTTTGTGGCCATGTATGCGTGATTCAGCCACCTTGTTGGTTTATTACTTTTGGTGAAAGTTAGAAGATCCATACCCTATATCGTTCTTCATCCTAACCCTTGGTTAAACTCGAATGAGGATGTGATTGAATTATACATGTTTATTCCGTCGTTACGGCCATGTATGTATGATTCAGTTGCCTTGTTGGTGTGGTACTTTCGGTGAAAGATTGTTATAATGATCAACCTTAAGCCTAATTACCCAATTTACCTTTTGATTTGTTTCTCCTTAGCTCCAGTGGTGGAAATGTATATCCTTACCAAGCATATGTTATGAAACTAATCTTGACCGAGCAAATGAGCGTACCAATTAAATGTAACACCCTAGATTAGTTGAGTGATCTGAGTGTTTTTGTTTCCACATTTCGAGAGGTGCTTGGTTATTGTACATGTGATTAGAATGAAAGAAATGCTTAACGGAAAAATCCTTAACTTCGGTTAGGATGCATTTTCAATAAATTTCTAGAGTCTACTTGAGGATAAGTAGGATTCAAGTGGGGGGGGGGGTATTTGATGACATCAAATAACGTTAGATTTATACCATCATTTATCTCGAAAAAATTACTCACTTTTATATAATTATTGCAAGAATCGTTACTTAGTTGCTTAAAGTTGTTAATTGTAGTAATTACAGAGTGTTTTGTGAAGACAAGCTAAAAGGCGCACTTTTTGGAGCTAAACATTGATATTTAAATATTGCTTATTTCTTACTCAATACGCCGTATCCATCAAAGAAGATACGACGTATTAGCACTTGGATTTCACAAGAAAACGCGCATACTCAATTCCTAATACGACGTATCCAATTACCCGAATACGCCATATCCAGCCTGGATAAACAATCAATGATCATGTAAAAAATATAAAGATGGAAAGATATATCTGATTGATTGTGAACATAGTGCGCACTCCAAGGAAATAACCCTATACTCCGTATTAACCTCATTCAATACGGCGTATCCATCAATTTTTAGAGAGTATAAATAGAAGACTCAAAAATGAGTTTTTAGTGTGCAAAATCATATTCTCTATACCATACACATAAAAGTTGATTTTTTGAAGTGAAGAAGAGCAGCCAAGGTCAAGCATCAATCCCGATTCTATAGAAGACACCTTGTAATTCCTATACTCTTGTAATCATTTTATTTTTGGTATCGTTCAGTAAAACGTTTAGTTTACCTTGGTTAATTGATCATGTTTGTAATATTACAAGGGTTATGGGCTAATACCCTCGGGTATTAGCCATATTAATGAAGATTTAATGTTTGGTTTGTTTTAATCTGAATTGCTTAATTAATCGTTGATTGTTTAATTATGTTTATCACCTAATACTTGTCTACGTGTTTGAATATGCGATCTATCATTCAACTGGGTCTAGTGATACCTAACAAGTAATCTAGATACTAGGATTGCTCTCCATATCGTGTTTTATATTACTGGACCAATAGGATCATAAATAATGTTCTCTCTTTGCCTTTAAATTATAAGCTTAGTTGGACCGGCAGGTGACCCGTATGCTTCAACAAGTATGTTCTTAATTAATTGGTAAAGACTTGAACAGTGAACTACCAATATATAAAATACCATCAAGCAATAAGTAGGTAAAGTCCCGATGGGCTAAGGTTTAACAAGATCACCATTGCTTTAATCCCTAGATAGATTATAATTAAACTAAAAGGATGTTTATGCGGATACGTTAAATGTGACAGGATTCAATGTGTCTATGGATTAGGATGATGTCCTACTTAAGTCTTAAGAATGATATGCCGCCTCGAGATAAGCGTTCATTGCACTAAACAAACAAACAAACATTTAATTGGATTTAATATGGCTAATACATTTTTCTATCATTTGGCTTGTATTGAATTAATTATTGTCACCATAAAACCAGTGCCAGTCTCTCAGGTTGAAAACCCCCCATTATCATTACAACTAGGTTTAGCACAGGTTTAACAAGTAACTAGATTAATTAGGTTAATTAAAATACTGATAGAATATAAGGTTAAAGACCTCGCTCTTAGTGTTCGACACCCTGCTTACCATGAAACTCCACCCGATCAGGTACACTACCTGTTAACGTGTTGTTTTAGGATAAGTCGGCTAAACATAAATTTAAAACTTGGTAATCAATAAATTGACTCTACACGACAGCACATCAGTAGTCTTTATGGATAGCTAAGAAATGCACAGATTTGGTTAGTCGAACGATGATGACCCATATCATGTCATGTCTGTTGTTAGTTCTCAGTAACTTAGTTATGATATCTATGGTGATCTTCTTCCACTTCCACTCGGGAATCTCTAGCTGTTAAAGCAATCTCAAGGGTTTTTGATGTTCTGCTTCGACTTTAGAGCAAGTTAAACACTTTTTAACATACAAAGCAATATCCTTGTTCATTTTGGGCCACCAATATAAATCTCATAGATCATAGTACATCTTGTCTGCTCCAGGATGTAAAGAATACCTTGTAGCATGGGCTTCATTCATTATCAAAGTTCTCAAATTTCCATAAACTAGCACCCAAATGTGTTCAGTAAGATATAATCTGCCATCTTCTTTTCTCTAAAAGTGTTTGTCCAATCCTTTCAACATTTCTGCTAGAGTGTTGGCGCCCTTGGAAGCTTCGCTCGGAGCTTCAAGTATCCTAGCCTTAATGCTAAAGTAAATTGTTATGCATATAGCTCGAGCTTGTCACGGTTTCATCCGTTCTTTCCTACTCAGTGCATCAGCTACTAGGTTCGTTTTACCTGGGTGGTAGCGAATCTTGCAGTTATAATTGTTGAAAAGTTCTATCCATCGTCACTGACGCATATTTAATTCTTTTTTATCAAAAATGTGCTAAAGGCTTTTATGATCAGTGTAGACAACACTCTTTGTTCCATACAAATAGTGGCTCTAGATTTTGAGAGAAAATACTATTTCTTCCAACTCTAAGTCATGAGTGGTGTAATTCCTCTCATGGAATTTGAGTTGTCTGGATGCATATGCAATCACTTTGTTTCTCTACATCAACACGCAACCAAAACCTTGGTTCGATGTGTCGCAACACGCTACAAAATTATCTGGTCCTTTGAGAAATGCTAGATTCTGGGCATCACACAACATATCCTTCAGCGTCTAAAAAGTATTTTCTTGTTCATCACCCCACTCAAACTTCTTATCTTTCTGAGTCAACAGGGTGAGAGGTTTTTCAATTTTTGAGAAGTTTGTGATAAATCGCCTATAATTTCCTATTAGTCCTAGAAATGATCGAATCTCGGTTGGGGTCTTCGGGGGCTTCCAGTTCTTTATTGCTTCAATTTTGCTAGGATCCACATGAATAGCTTCATTGTTCACTACATGTCTGAGAAAATGAACCTCTTGTAGCCAAAATTCACATTTAGAGAATTTCCCAAACAGTTTCTCTTTTTCAAGCAACTCCAATATCAACTTCATATGAACTTCATGCTCTTCTTTAGGCCTTGATAAATCAGGATTTTGTCAATAAAGACGATGACAAACTTGTCAAGATATGGTTTACATACGTGGTTCATAAGGTCCATGAATACCGCAGGAGCGTTAGTCAAACCGAAAGGCATGACTGTGAACTCAAAATGTTTGTACCTCGTCCTGAATATCTTCTTCGCGTACTCTCCACTGATGATAACCAGAACGAAGGCCTATTTTCGAAAAATACCATGACCCTTGCAGCCGATCAAACAAGTTATCGATCCGGGGAAGAGGGTAGCGATTCTTGATAGTCAGTTTATTCACTTCCCATAATCTATACACATACGGAATGAACCATCCTTCTTCTTAACAAACAACACAGGAGCTCCCCAAGGTGAAGAACTAGGTCGTATGAAACCTTTGTCTTGGAGCTCCTTAAGTTGGTTTGACAGCTCTTGTAATTCTGTAGGTGCCAATCGATAAGGTGATTTTGCAATAGGCATGACTTCAGGGACAAGATCTATGTGAAATCCAACTTCACAAAACAAGGGTAAACATTGTAGATCTTCTAGAAACAAGCTAGGAAAGTTACCTACATTAGGGATGTCTTCGAGTTTTAGCTCACTTGCTTTCATAGTCTTTAACTATTTCATTTTTCCTTCCGGATTTTCTCCATGAACTTCTAAAATCTCTCTGTTGGATAACGGAATTTAGACTATTTTCTCATAACAAACTATCTTAGCTCTAGGCTTTGACAACCAATCCATTCCTACGTTCATGTCAAAACTATCATGTCCAAAAAGCAATCGAGTCGATGATGAACGTCTGACATTCTATTTCTAGTCCACATCCGCGGACAATCTTATTGGTTTTTAACTTTAGACCATTAGTAATTTAAATTTTGTAATCGTGGTTTATAGAACTAGGTTTCGAGTTAATCAAGGGAAAGAAGTCGGTAGAAATAAAACTCAAATAGGCATCGGAATCGAATACTACGATATAAAATGATCGATGAAAGAAAAAGTACTCATCATGACGTTTGGATCTTACTGAGCTTCAGCGGTACCTATGTCGAAGCCACTATCACGTACCTGCTTCCCATTGTTCCCTTGGTTACGATTTCCTTTGATAGCTAGCATAGGGTTTGGGCGATTCAGACTCGTATTTGTTCTAGGATTGTAAGATACATAGGTACAATAATTGGTGTCTAAGATTTGTTCATGTGTTGCGCGTGTTTCGCCTTGGAGACATGGTTTTAAATTTGTCCACAATATTTTTTGATTAAGTAATTTGACCAAAGTATAGTTCGAGTACCGTGCATTTATATGATGCAGCTTAAAATGAAATAACATTCGTTCAAACATAGTTGCGACGAAAGTTTATACAGAGAAAAGGATAAACGTTTTCACATATATAGTTTCAAAACATCCACAATAATTGTCATCCAAAAAGAATGTCTCCCAAAAATTTTGTATTTCGTAGTAACTTACAACAAGGTTGGTTTGCCAACATAAATCATAATAAAAAGGTTGTTGACCAAAAATGTATTTCAAGTAACATAAAATATAAATTTTTATCATTATTATTTTTTTAGAAAAGTTGAACTCGAAATAATGATTTTTGAAATTTTAAGTCGTAATAAAGTTTTTCAAAAGAATTTAAAGACATAATAACTAAAACAATTGAAACGGTTTGAAATTTATATATATATTTTTTAATAAAAACATTTTTACGAATGTTGGTTGAGTAATAATATTCACCAAAATTTGATGTTTACATGTGCCTTATAATACATAAGTTTTGACACTAAACGATGTAGCCGTTGAAAAATACTAGTTCATCATGTTTTTAAAAAGAAGTGTTCAAAAAGTATCTCACCTTTACATGTTTTGTTACCAAAGGACTTTGACTCCTCCAAATAAGTACCATCTCTGAAACACGAACGCCAGGACGAAACTTGTTATCATGGTTACACAATTAACTAGTATCAAGTATAAGGTTCTCGTTCTCGTATCAATCCTTTTATCTCAAAAGGGGTCTTCTATGCGATGGTCATACAACCAAACAACTAGAGTAGTAACACTCCAATGCGAGTTGCTCCTAAGGCAACTAATGACGTAATTCGTATTATCAAACGTCTTCAAGAACGAAACTTTTAAGTAACAGGTTTACACGATAAAAACGATGTCAATCCACATAGTAGATGAGAAATAGTCGTTTGCAATACGCACGGTAGGGTCATATACCCTATTAAATGCCAGAATTGGCACGGCGAAAAACAAGTTTTGTATCATATTTAGATCGAAATATGACTGAGTTAAAAGTACGCTTAGAAACATAGCGTAATAACTATAGCACAAAAACACTACGAGTGTAGAAAGTATTCAAATGACATCATCCAAGCCTTGCCATCCTCGAGAAAATTCTTTAAAGGCCTTAAGCCAAGTAGCAACTTGAATCTTAATTTCATAACTCATCAAACAAGAACCGTCATGAACTTAAGTTAGAAGTTGGTAAAAGGATCAATGTTTTTGAAAAATTAAGTCAACTTTAGGGTCGCCCAGAAACAATATCTTGAATCTCTGAACACGGTGTTTACGATCAAGCACAACTACTCACATTTGTAGCCAAATTTGTTGGCTTCATAATATAACGAAATACGACGAAGACTTGACCGAAATATAGGTCGACGTAGCTCTAATAGCAAAGAACGAACGTCTCTACATGTCGTGCATACGTAGTTCACGTGCTGCTCACCTCGAGCTCTAACTCGAAATCTATCGACGAGTCCTCATCAAGGTCTTAAGCAGGGTAAGGATATAAAGAGTAGTTAAGTGTGCATCGTGACTCACTCGCGGAATTTTCAACCTATAAAGACGATTTATGGGACATACTGTGACAGTAACGGTTTCCATAATAACAAGGGACATTGTTACACTATAACGACAGTAACCGATGTAAACGCAAACTCAAAACACGAATAGATTAATCAAAATACGCATGATGTACTATCATCAAATAGTGGACATCTATAAGTATGCATTGTACAGTGCACAAAATTCCTAGTATGCTTTTCAACTGAGTCTAGTGATACTTAACAAGTAATCTAGATACTAGGATAACTCTCCATATCGTGATTTATATTACTGGACCAATAGGATCACAAATAATGTTCTATTTTTGCCTTTAAATTATGAGCTTAGTTGGACCAGCAGGTGACTCGTATGCTTCAACAATATGTTCTTAATTAATTAGTAAAGAATTAAATAGTGAACTACCAGTATATAAAATACTGTCAAACAGTAAGTGGGTAAAGTCCAGATAGGCTAGGGTTTAACAAGATAACCATTGCTTTAATCCCTAGATAGATTATAATTAAACTAAAAGGATGCTTTATGCTGATACGTTAATTTTGACAGGATTCAAAGTGTCTAGGGCTTAGGATGATGTCCTGCCTAAGTCTTAAGAATGACATGTCACCTCGAGATAAACGTTCATTGCACTAAACAAACGAACCAACGTTTAATTGGATTTAATATGGCTATTACAGTTACCTATCATTTGGCTTGTATTGCTCTTTTATCTTCTGATTATTTTCATGCATGCTTATTGCATATTAAATTGATTATTGTCATCATAAAACCTGTGCTAGTCTCTCATGCTGAAAACCCCCCATTATCGTTAGAACTTGGTTTAGCATAGGTTTAACAAGTAACTAGATTAATTAGATTAATTAAAATACTGATAGAATATAAGGTTAACGACCTCGCTCTTAGTGTTCGACACCCTACTTACCATGAAACTCCACCCGATCAGGTACACTGCCTGTTGAAGTGTTGTTTTAGGATAAGTCGGCTAAATATAAATTCAAAACTTGGTAATCAATAAACTGACCCTACACGAAAAGACATCATGTTTTTGGCGCCGTTGCCGGAGAGTGAAAATTTTTAACCTTTAATTTTATTAGTATTTCTAACCATTAGCTTAGAATAATTTAATTAGAATAATTTAATTGTTTTCAAAGTACTCTGTTATGGTAGACCACCTGATAAGCCATATCCACCAGTTAGATATGACGTATCAAACCTTCTACTCAGACTGTGAATTAATTGTTACTGTCTAAACAACGTATCTGTTCTACCAAACAATACGACATATTCTGTAAACTCAATACGGCGTACTAACCCTCAACAGATCTATACGGCGTATTCAAATCAATTGAATATTGCATATTAATCATTTGATACAATAACAATCGTAATTTTTTGTATTTGAATTCCTGGTTTATGTGTTCTTTTCCCTAAGGGCACATCATACTGATCATTTTGTGCTTATTTTCAAGAAACTATTTGACGAAGAAGGGAATCACGATGGCAGAACCAAATGAATATATTTCCATTACCTGAAAGAACTTCCTCTCTAATGATGACGAAGGAAGAATTATCGAGAAAAGTTTTGTCGAAATACAAGGAACGTTCTTGATAAAGATACGTGATAATACTTTCAATGAGATAATTGGAGAAAACGTGTTTAAACACATTAATAATTTTCTCGAAGTAGTTGGACCACTCAAGGTAAAAGGGCTAACTCGGGATTGATTTAGGCTTAGAGTCTTCCCTATCTCACTCGCAGGAGCCGCAAGTGAATGGTTTAAAAAGGATTGTATTGGCTCAGTTACTACTTGGGAAGATTTGGTAGAAAAGTTTGTTCAAAAATTCTACCTACTTTCTGATGACAATGAAGAGATGGAAACTGATGAAAGTGATGACCTCGACGATATTATTGGAATCTTCAAGATCGAAGGCACCTTGTGTAAAGCATTCAATGCTTTCAACTATCTCTTTAAAATTGACATAGATCTGTTTACTTCGATATCCAAGGAATCAAGACTTATGAGGCATATGAGTTCAATAAAAATATGACGCAGGATCTCGAGGAACCATGGTCAGATAACGAGGTACCATATCAACTATGTGATTACATATGCGAACCATACCGTTTCAAAAATGGGAAGTCTAAATGGCCCACATGTAGTTCATATATCGACGGGTTTTGTAATGGAGGAGAACTACCAGGGATGGTTCGAGTTGGATGCATGACTTATTTCCAGGATCATAAATGGTATGATGAATTGGTTGATGGAAAGTTAAAAGTAGAGGCCTGAATGCACAAAGACAAATTTAAAGGATCATAGGGGGATGCAACTCCCAGAGTAATGAAATTATGTGCATGGTTGAAAAGTAGTTTTGAGAACTTCCACGAACTAGTTCATGATGTATTAGTAAAACTGGAAGAATGTTGGTGGAAGGTAAATGCTCATGAAGTCACCCCATTCACTCGTTGAGAAAATTACGGACAAGGACGGTATGCAAACGCCAAAACTAAAAGAGCTTATGACCCTTATCTTGATATTAACCGTATCTTTGGTAGGAATTATGGAGCAGACAACGCCTGTAATACTCAAGATAATCAGGAACATAATAAGAAACATCATGATCCATCAACCTGCCGTGTTAGAAGATTCAGGATGCTAAAATACTTATTCGATGCTGATGATGAGTATGTTGCCATTAAAGAACACGAATGCCCCTGACCATTCAAAAATCACATTGATACATGTCAAGCTTATCGAGAACTTTTTCGCATTATGGATGAGGGATGGCTTGAGATGAAGGCATGTAATGAATGAAGAAGAAAAGGAAGAAAAAAGTCTAACTTAAAGACTGGTTGATATAAAAGTGCTTACCGGGAGACAACCACATTTTTTTAATTGTTTAAAAATTGTAATTGTTTGATCGAGTCTGTCTTCCCAGACACTCAATACAGTGTATCGAACCTCTATGGATACGCCGTATCAAACATGTCTGGACGTTATCAGTCTTTAATTTCTGCATTTAATTTCCTACAAAACTTTAAAACATTTGTTTTTACAGGATGCAATACGGCGTATCCTTGGGTTTGGGATACGGCGTATTGACTACATGTACAGTGTGTTTATTTGTTTTCCTGCATTGTAACCATTGTATAACCGAGATAGGAATTGCACTTTTTTTCTTCTAAATTTTTAAGCAGGACCTTTCTGTAAAGAAATCGACGATTTGGTATACTTTAAAAGAGACGTGTGTTGAACTTGTACGAGCATTTTGACGCATCGTCAACACACTTTTTGCTCAAGAACTCAAATTGAAGAATCATCCCTAGCAATATATCAGGGCAGTTCCTCGTTCTAATTCTATTTCTCATTTTCTTTAATTGTTTTATCTATACAACGAGGACATTGTATAATTTAAGTGACGGGGTGGAGAATTAGAACGCCTACTTGATCTTTTATTTACAAATAATATGCTATATGCTTAAAATTATACCAAATTTAAAATTTTTTAGCATAACTTTTGTAAAAATTACTAGTTACATGACATAGCGCACTATAACCCTTTATACCGAATTGTAAGAATTAAGCCTATTCTGTTTCCAAAAGTATATTAAAAATTCCACAAAATTATGAGTTTTTCGGTGATGTAGTAGACTTTAGAACTTGACTTTGTATATCACTCGTGACCACAACGATGAGTACTATGGACTTATATGGAGTAACATGTTTAACTGGTAAATTTCTAGGAATACACCTAAAAGCCTACACGTTGTAAAATTAACTAACTATACTGGTTAGTTAAACCCCGTGTAACCCTTTCCTTACTCTCACTATAAGAGTAAGATCCCCTAGAAAAACCTGTTGAGCATTCCCGTCTTTTCACACCAAATGTCTATTTCATTACACCTTTACACCTTAGCGTACCCTATAGATTAAGCCTATTTAATCAAAGTTGCTAGTTGCTTTTGTGTAAAGTTTTGTATTTCCTGTGCCAAAGTGATATTTTCTATCTCTACTTAGGTCGGGAAAATATGTAGCTCATGTATTTTACTACTTTCATGATTATGTATTATGTTCGAATATGAAGTGTTGAAAGAAAAAATTATCCGGATAAATTATGATAGTGAAGACGGTGAAATTACACCAAGATTTATATTATTAAAAAAATGGAAAAATTGAAAATGGCATCAAAAATAGGACGAAAGATTAATAGTCGATTCATTGGAAATTAAACCGATGAAATATTTGGAAGGATCGATTATTTCATTGATATGTGGTAAAAACCAACGATGTATAGTTTTGGGTAAAGTGGCTGATATCACTACTTTTTTAAAAGTATGTAAAGTTTGGGATGATTGAGAAGTTGACCGTTATGGGAATGCCAACTTAGGTTATCTTTGTCATTTCTTTGATCAAGGAATTTGTATATGTTTCGAGTCTTTATCATGGAATGGTCGGGAAAGGTTTCTAGCAACTATATACCTTATTTGTTCAAGCTTAATCTATTTGTTTTATGAATTTTATTTAACAATAATTTACTTCCCTTTCCTAGCAACTAACATTAGGTTTTACTCGAACGAGGTTGAGATCGAGTCATGCATGCTTATTCTGTCTTTATGGCCATGTATGCGTGATTCAGCCACCTTGTTGGTTTATTACTTTTGGTGAAAGTTAGAAGATCCATACCCTATATCGTTCTTCATCCTAACCCTTGGTTAAACTCGAATGAGGATGTGATCGAATTATACATGTTTATTTCGTCGTTACGGCCATGTATGTATGATTCAGTTGCCTTGTTGGTGTGGTACTTTCGGTGAAAGACTATTATAATGATCAACCTTAAGCCTAATTACCCAATTTACCTTTTGACTTGTTTCTCCTTAGCTCTAGTGGTGGAAATGTATATCCTTGCCAAGCATATGTTATGAAACTAATCTTGACCGAGCAAATGAGCGTACCAATTAAATGTTACACCCTAGATTAGTTGAGTGAACTAAGTGTTTTCGTTTCCACATTTTGAGAGGTGCTTGGTTATTGTACAGGTGATTAGAACGAAAGAAATGCTTAACGGAAAAATCCTTAACTTCGGTTAGGATGCATTTTCAATAAATTTCTAGAGTCTACTTGAGGACAAGTAGGATTCAAGTGGGGGGGGGGTATTTGATGACATCAAATAACATTAGATTTATACCATCATTTATCCCGAAAAAATTACTCACTTTTATATAATTATTATAAGAATCGTTACTTAGTTGCTTAAAGTTGTTAATTGCAGTAATTACAGAGTGTTTTGTGAAGACAAGCTAAAAGGCACACTTTTTGGAGCTAAACGTTGATATTTGAATATTGCTTATTTCTTACTCAATACGTTGTATCCATCAAAGAAGATACAACGTATCAGCACTTGGATTTCACAAGAAAACGCGCATACTCAATTCCTAATACGACGTATCCAATTACCCGAATACGCCATATCCAGCCTGGATAAACAATCAAATATCATGTAAAAATATAAAGAAGGAAAGATATATCTGATTGATTGTGAACGTAGTGCGCACTCCAAGGAAATAACCCTATCCTCCGTATTGACCTCATTCAATACGGCGTATCCATCAATTTTTAGAGAGTATAAATAGAAGACTCAAAAATGAGTTTTTAGTGTGCAAAATCATATTCTCTATACCATACACATAAAAGTCGATTTTTTTTAAGTGAAGAAGAGCAGCCAAGGTCAAGCATCGATCCCGATTCGATAGAAGACACCTTGTAATTCCTATACTCTTGTAATCATTTTATTTTTGGTATCGTTTAGTAAAACGTTTAGTTTACCTTGGTTAATTGATCATGTTTGTAAAATTACAAGTGTCAATTTCGGCTAACACAAATGTGTCAATTTTGGTGCCTTCATAAAATCCAGAAAACCAACTTTTCAAATTACTAAAACCACATTTTTCACGTTTTGGATGATTTCTTTTGCAAAACTAAGTATAACTAAGATACTCTTAACATAAATACACAAACTTTATGGATTTTAACACCAAAAATTTTGTACTTTTTTCGTGTATAACCAAAGAAATGGTTATGGGCTAATACCCTTAGGTATTAGCCATCTTAATGAAGATTTAATGTTTGGTTTGTTTTAATCCGAACTGCTTAATTAATCATTGATTATTTAATTATGTTTATCACCTAATACTTGTCTACGTGTTTGAATATGCGACATATCATTCAACTGGGTCTAGTTATATCTAACAATTAATCTTAATACTGGGATAGCTCTCCATATCGTTTTTTATATTACTGGACCAATAGGATCACAAATAATGTTCTATCTTTGCCTTTAAATTATGAGATTAGTTGGACCGGCAGGTGACCCGTATGCTTCAACAAGTATGTTCTTAATTAATTTGTAAAGACTTAAATAGTGAACTACCACTATATAAAATACCGTCAAACAGTAAGTGGGTAAAGTCCTGATAGGATAGGGCTTAACATGATCATCATTGCTTTAAATCCCTAGATAGATTATAATTAAACTAAAAAGATGCTTTATGCTGATACGTTAATTTTGACAGGATTCAACGTGTCTAGGGCTTAGGATGATGTCTTGCCTACGTCTTAAGAATGATATGGCGCCTCGAGATATACATTCATTGCACTAAACAAACAAACCAATACTTAATAGGATTTAATTTGGCTAATACAATATTATATCATTTGGCTTGTACCGCTCTTTTATCTACTTATTGTCTTCTTGCATGCTTATTTTGTATTGAATTAATTATTGTCACCATAAAACCTGTGCCAGTCTCTTAGGCTGAAAACCCCTATTTATCATTAGAACTAGGTTTAGCATAGGTTTTACAAGTAAATAGAATTAACGACCTCGCTCTTAGTGTTCGACACCCTACTTACCATGAAACTCCACCCGATTGGGTACATTGCCCGTTAACATGTTGTTTTAAGATAAGTCGGCTAAATAAAAATTTAAAACTTGGTAACCAATATATTTTTCCTACACGATAGCACATCAATGGCCCTGTAACAATTTGGTCCCTATATAGCTTCATTAATTCATGTAACATTCTATAATATAGCCCATCCAAGTTTAGCCCACTTATTATAAGTGCGCTTAAACAGAATTAAGCAAAGCTCAATAGGAAAAGCATTTAAAACTTTAGCTAAATTTAAAGATGTGATTATGTGAACTTCAGAACTTGGTTTCAACTCGTGTTATGTATATTCTCCAACCGTATTTCATGTGTCAGAAGTTCATCTAGTTCTATCTCTTGCATTTGTCATAAATTATAATTATCAATATCCTTAATGCAAGAACGTTAAGATATATCTGTATGCTTTTCAACCTAATTAAGACAATGTCGCTCAATTAGATATCTAGTACATGTAAAAAGGTTTCTTTTAGTTGGATAGATCGGTTTAGTGGTCCATGTAGTATCCTCTCTTCTATCTTGAAGTGGTTTTGTGTAGCATTTTGCTAGTTGTTTTAATATAATCATCATTCTAAAAAATATATTTATTTGTATAGTATAATAAGACATTCTGGGTACAAAATTATTAAACCTCTCATATAAGAGAAACAAAGTAGTTTATTATTAATTACCTCATTCATGCATTTTCGTAGAATGATAGGCAGATCAGACCGGGTTCTTACACCACCAAAAGTTGTACCCTTTATGGTCCGAGCAATAATTAGCAATAGGCTTCTAATTGGTACGTTATCTGTAGCAGCTCCCATTAATACTGTGGTACCTAAACCCTAAAAATAAAATCATCATCATTAATAGTAATCATCAATTTTTATCCAGTTGCTAAAGAAGCACGAAAAATCCGTAAGAAAAATTAATGGAGTTATATCCATAAACTGATTGTTGCTGTGTACAATTTTGGAGGCTTCAATGATTTCTTTCAATAATGAGGCGATTCCAGTGCACTCGAAACAGTAGTCAACGCCTAAACCATCAGTGATATCTCTCACCATATCCGAGATGGATTGATTAGGATGGTCCTTAGGGTTGATGAAATTCGTCATCCCAAATGCCTTTCCTTTAGCCGCCTTGTTTTCATTTACGTCTACTCCTATTATTTTGGAAGCCCCTTGCATTTGTGCCCCTTTTATTGCCTAATTGTTTTAAACATATCATATAAGATAAATTGCTAAAAGAAAATAATGAGTACTATCATTTTTTATCTTATTAGAATATGTACTATCTATTTTCTTTTTAAAAATCAACATATTAATACTAAGGTAGATATGTACCCCTAGTCCAACGGCACCTAGGCCAAAAACAGCTACAATCGAACCCTTAGTGATTTGAGTTTCTTTCCATGGAGCACCAAAGCCAGTGGTGAAACCACATGAGAGGAAACTAGCATAAGGGAGATGCATTGTGGGGTCAATTTTTAGTACGTAGTTGATGTCAATAACCATGTACTCGGACCACGTAGAACAACTTAAATGGTGATAAATAGTTTCTCCGCTTATGATGAGGGGTAATGAGTAGTTGAAATAATAATAGTATGGGAGTAGGGGACAGATCTCAGTGGGAACAGATGAAGTGTCAGAGATAACAGGGTACCAATATCAAAAAAAACTATGTGATCAACATATTGACGGAATCTATAAAGAGTCATTTCTAAAAAATAGGGAAAGTCATAAAAGGCCCACATGTAAGTTCAGATAATCGACGGAGTTTTGTAACAGAAGGAGAAATATGTGGATGGTTCAGGGATGTGCATGAAGTCAGACTTAAGTTCCAGGTATCAGATACAATAATAGGTAGAATGGACGAAAGTTTATTGATAGGGAAAGTATCTAGGAGAAAAGTAGGGCCATGTAAATTTTTATAATGTGCAATAAAGCATCAAAAAGGTTAATAAAAAGACTTCGTGGGGGGATGTGGCAGAGAACTGCCCAGAGTGATAGAATTGAGAATATATTATTTGGTTTGGAGGCATAGCAAGTGGTTGGTTGAAAAATTAGGTAGTTATTATAGAGAAACCTTCTACGTAATAGGGTCATGATGAGGAGTTAGTTTAAAAAAATGGAAGAGGAAAATGATGTAGGGGTTGGATGGTAAATGTTCTATTGTAAGAAGTCGCCACTCTACCTTCATTTTTTTCAGCTCAGATTGGGGAAGAAAAAAATATTGATCGGCACGAAGGGAGCATAGTAGAGCAATCGCCAAAACTAAAAAGAAGATACTTAGAAAGTTGGAGTTGTAGGATTTGAACCTCCTGTTTAAGATCGTTGTATAAGGAAATCAAGAATGATAGTAGGTTTTCATACTAGGATAATGATAACACTGATTTTGAATATTATGCACCAAACGAGAAAGTAATAAGGAACAGAATCATTGTTATCACAAGTTTTTACTCTTTTAGCTCAACTACAGGCCCATTAAGTCTATTGGTGATCAAATCATAGAACGGAGTTACCAGACCATATAACAGGAAGTAATGTCAAATGATCCTTAGGGCTACCCCATATAACCGTCTTTTCTTGTTACTAACTATATAACCTAATAATAATATGTGTACACACAGTCATATTTTTAGAACTCTGACATAGGAAGCTCGTACGTTTTCTGGAATTACTGTAAAATAACTCAGTTGTGTCTATGAGTCTCTTTATATAGGAGAGATCATTGTCTTACAATAAGTTAGTCTAACTAAAATATATAAGGAATCTAAAATCATTTATTAAATCTTGATCTCATTATCTGTTGACATTGATCTTTTAGATTTTGTATCTCCACCATGCTTGTAGAATTCCTTTTGTAAAAGAATTAGTCATTGTTCGTTTGTTTCATATTCATTTAAGCACATGTTAGTTTTTGTACTTATCAAATCAATCACCCCCCCAAAACCCACAATCTTCCCCTATTTGATATTACAAAACTATCTCCATGAGTGAAACAATCTCCAATGCTTCCCCTTGACTTATGATCTCCTTAAACATGCCACCACACACAATAAGCTGCAAATCAATAAACCTGTAATCTTCTTCCCTTTTTTTTAATAATCGAATAGGGGTTTTATGAAGATAAGCAACTTGAATCTTTACAACTACAAACCATATATCACACTACTAATCCAGCCTTCTAATGTCTCAAATTACCCTCCATGACGCATAATAAGAATAATGAATTTAAGACAGTAGAAACTTAAACTATAATAAGTAAGTATAGTAATGACTAACTAGCAGTAGTAATGAAACCTTTCACCTCAAGTGGTGCATGAACAAATTTTGATGGTTAAACATTTTTGATAATAAGCTTCCCTTGAAACCCATATGTTAAACATTTCTTGAATCTTTAATTCTGTAAGCTCTATGTAATGATTACTGATGAAGAAAAATAGTATAACCATACTTGATGCTGAAGTTTTAGAATCAACCCAAACTTGCTGTCTTTTTATCTTGTACTTTCCAGCGTGACGTCAAAACTTAATAAATAAATTAGTGAAATATAAGTAGCTCGCAATCTCTTGACAAAAAATCCTCATTCTATGAGTACACATTATCACCAAGTGATAACAAATGTGAGCCATTAGCAGCTCCATAAGTTTGTAGTAACCTCTCCTTTGTAGATTTTGACAAGTCTTCGTCACATCGTTTCTAAGCACAAACAAGTTATCTCTAAACGTTGTGAGCCGTTTAAGATATGATAAGAACACAAACCTGTGAAAATCCACTTCAACTTCAAATAGGTGATAAATAATCCTCTTTGTAATCAATTAATCTAATAAAATATGAGCCTTTAAACTTTTAAGAACATTTAAACCAAAAACAAAATCAATCTGTTAGCTTCCTCTTAAAGAAGCATCCAGTTCAATCCGATATCCAAATGTGTGCATCATCTGATATCGAATACAGGCTAGTAAGCACAAATGTCTGATAACAATAACTTTAGTAGTAACTCCATAAAGCTTGACACTATTAACGTACTCTTTGGCAGTAATAAACGTATAAGCCCAAACAGTAGTAATATCACAAACATACCAACTATTTTAAACGTCAGCAATAGTAACAACATTAACCTGTATATCGAGAAAAGTTTTGTCTAAATACAAGGAACGTTCTTGATAAAGATACATGATAATACTTTCAATAGGATAATTGGAGAAGACGCGTTGTTTTAGGATAAGTCGGCTAAATATAAATTTAAAACTTGGTAATCAATAAATTGACCCTACACAACAAGACATCAAGTTTTTGGCGCCGTTTCCGGAGAGTGAAAAAGTTTAACCTTTAATTTTATTAGTATTTCTAACCATTAGCTTAGAATAATTTAATTAGAATAATTTAATTGTTTTCAAAGTACTCTGTTATGGTAGACCACCTGATAAGCCATATCCACCAGTTGGATATGACGTATCAAACCTTTTACTTAGACAGTGAATTAATTGTTGCTATCTAAACAACGTATCTGTTCTACCAAACAATACGGCGTATTCTGTAAACTTAATACGGCGTACTAACCTTCAACAGATCTATACGGCGTATTCAAATCAATTGAATATGGCGTATTAATCATCTGATATAATAACAATCACAATTTTTTGTATTCGAATTCTTGCTTTATGTGTTATTTTCTCTGAGGGCACATCCTACTGATCATTTTGTGCTTATTTTCAAGAAACTATTTGACGAAGAAGGGAATCACGATGGCAGAACCAAATGAATATATTTCCATTACCTGAAAGAACTTCCTCTCTAATGATGACGAAGGAAGAATTATCGAGAAAAGTTTTGTCGAAATACAAGGAACGTTCTTGATAAAGATACATGATAATACATTCAATAGGATAATTGGAGAAAATGTGTTTAAACACATTAATAATTTTCTCGGAGTAGTTGGACCACTCAAGGTAAAAGGGCTAACTCGGGATTGATTTAGGCTTAGAGTCTTCCCTATCTCACTCGTAGGATCCGCAAGTGAATGGTTTAAAAAGGATTGTATTGGCTCAGTTACTAGTTGGGAAGATTTGGTAGAAAAGTTTGTTTAAAAATTCTACCTACTTTCTGATGACAATGAAGAGATGGAAACTGATGAAAGTGATGACCTCGACAATATTATTGGAATCTTCAAGATCGAATGCACCTTGTGTAAAGCATTCAATGATTTCAACTATCTCCTTAAAATCGACATAGATCTGTTTACTTCGATATCCAAGGAATCAAGACTTATGAGGCGTATGAGTTCAATAATAATATGACGCGAGATCTCGACAAACCATGATCAGATAACGAGGTACCATATCAACTATGTGATCACATATGCGAACCATACCGTTTCAAAAATGGGAAGTCTAAATGGCCCACATGTAGTTCATATATCGACGGGTTTTGTAACGGAGGAGAACTACTAGGGATGGTTCGAGTTGGATGCATAACTTATTTCTAGGATCATAAATGGTATGATAAATTGGTTGATGGAAAGTTAAAAGTAGAGGCCTAAATGCACAAAGACAAAGTTAAAGGATCATAGGGGGATGCAACTCCCAGAGTAATGAAATTATGTGCATGGTTGAAAAGTAGTTTTGAGAACTTCCACGAACTAGTTCATGATGTATTAGTAAAACTGGAAAAATGTTGGTGGAAGGTAAATGCTCATAAAGTCACCCCATTCACTCGTTGAGAAAATTACGGACAGGGATGGTATGCAAATGCCAAAACTAAAAGAGCTTATGACCCTTATCTTGATATTAACCGTATCTTTGGTAGGAATTATGGAGCAGACAAGGCTTGTAATACTCAAGACAATCAGGAACATAAGAAGGAACATCATGATCCATCAACCTGCCATGTTAGAAGATTCAAGATGATAAAATACATATTCGATGCTGATGATGAGTATGTTGCCATTAAAGAACACGAATGCGCCGACCATTCAAAAACCACATTGATACATGTCAAGCTTATCGAGAACTTTTTCGCATTATGGATGAAGGATGGCTTGAGATGAAGGCATGTGATGAATGAAGAAGAAAAGGAAGTAAAAAGTCTAACTTAAAGACTGGCTGATATAAAAGTGCGTACCGGGAGACAACTAGATTGTTTTTAATTGTTTAAAAATTGTAATTGTTTGATCGAGTCTGTCTTCCCAGACACTCAATACAGTGTATCGAACCTCTATGGATACGCCGTATCAAACCTGTCTGGACGTTATCAGTCTTTAATTTCCTGCAAAACTTTAAAACATTTGTTTTTACAGGATGCAATACGGCGTATCCTTGGGTTTGGGATATGGCGTATTATCCTAGGTTCTATAAACTTCCAATCTGATTCTATACTCTTGTTAATATCATATGATCATATTCAATCTATAATTGAAAGATTTAAACTCAAAAACCATGCGTTTTCTCTTTTTGATCCAAAACCATAACTCATAAACCCTAAATTCATGTTTTTAATTAATCTATAATACTAAACTTGTAAAAGTTGCTATAATCTATCCTAATAAGCTTAACTAATGATAAAATAACCCCACTTATTAAGTCTTGATAAGATTTGAATTAAAAACCTACGCGTTTTTGTTATTAAACTCTAAAACGACCCGTTTTGATGTCTTTCTCGAAGTGACGAAGTGTTAAAGTTAAAGAATTTCAAGAAAGATGCAACATTAAAGCTTTTCAAGTCAACAAATCAAGAAAGGTATGAGCATGTCGATCCATAAGTCACAAGTTACACAAGATGACAAGATTCATAAAGATAGCGACGAGATTACGCTTGGTTGATGATCTCAAGATGCTCAAGATCACTATGTCAAATACAAGTTCAAGGAACGAGCTCAATCTAGAAATCAATGATCACTACAACATATTCACAAGAGAAAGTCAAAAGGACGAGCTAAAGACTAAAAGACAAAGCATAGTATGCTATGCTTAAAGTTTTGTAAAATGGAGTGGCCTCCCTTAAGGGGAGATTGTTGGAAACACAAAAAGTGTCGGTCACTTCCAAGTTGTAACAGGTCTTAGCTCGTAGTTAGTGTAATGATTAGATTAGTAATCTAGTCTGGCCCAAGGCCCATGGGAAGCCCATCATAGCCCATGGCCGGCCTATAGGACCTATATAATCCCTCTCCAAGGCTTGGAGAGGGGTTGGTTGTTCCATTTTTTACATTTCATCTTAATAAACTTTATCTATTTTCCATCCATTCTCTCTCTAACATTACAACCCACATATTACTCTTGTTCTTGGTTTGATCATAAGATTACATGTATCTACATATTTTTATAATTTTTATTATTTTAACTATGTGTTTTAAAAACAAATATGGTAGAATAAATGTTTTAGAAAAATAAAAATAAAAATATAATTTATAAACATAGCATATAAACCAAATACCCTCTTTAATTGTTTTAGGCTCCATCAAAACTAGAAACCAAACACCTCCTTATTATATTTTACTCCTACTAAATCCTAAATCAAACACACCCTTATATTTGTATTTCCTCCAACAAAACTAAAAATCAAACACTCCTTAATTTTTTTTCTTTTTTTTATATAACCCAAGCCCACACAATTGATACATTTTATTTATTTATTTAAATCAAACCCATTACAAATTAAACCCACTCCCCTTTTAGTTTGGTTATAAGCCGGATCCAACACACACACAGACAAATTTTTTGACTCTCCTCTTCCTTCTCCTCTCTGTCGACGAATCACCACCAACAACCATTAAATCACCACCAAAAATTCTATTAATCACTTCCAATCTACTCAAAAATCATTCCTACATAAAACCCCATCAATCCTTTCCACTAAAATCCACCATGCATTAAGATTGATGATTTCTTGATCAATAGATTTTTATTCTTGGGTTTTGATTAAATTAAGTGCAACACGATTATCAAGGGATTAATTATAAGGGTTTTTAAGCAAGTTTGGGTAAAGTGAAAGTTAATTTGGGTCTTGTTCTTGGTCCTCCTAACCTACGGCAGCAAACACACCCTTATTAGGGTTTGTGTTTAATTTTTATCTTCCTTTCTATTACATTGTAAGCCGTTTTTATTTCCTTCTTGATTGGTTTTGCATAAATGTAAGCATGCATGTTAGTTTTTGATACTTTAGGAATCCATGGAAAAATTATGTTTATGAGTTTGTTGGTAAAAATTATTGTTTTAGTAGTGATTATAGGTTAGTATGGTTTTGTTGAATGCGAAATTGGTGCGAAAATTGAAGATTTGTGAGGGTTTCTAAACCCTTCTTTAAACCATAAAATTTAGGCTTGATTTGGTAAGATGAGTGTTATTGTAAACTGAGATTTAAGAAATTAGTTTGGTGGTGATCGTTATTATGAACGTGTGGTAAAAATTTGAGCTTCCAACTCTTAAAAATAAAAAAGATATGACGATTTGAAGTTGGGAAATTATTTCGGCAAAATTCTGCACACGTTGTTTTGGTGCAGAATTTTAGTCCATTTTGCGAGTAGTGTAACTTGGTCATGCCAATAGCTTTACTAGATTTGCAAGACCCTATGACTAAGTGCTTCAAGTCTACTTTCCAACGAACTATGCCTCGTCGATTTTCAGAATGTAAAAGTGAGTCAAACCCTTTGTACATGATTAAGTGTCAAAACTGTGTTTGTTGTCCAGAAATTTAATTGTAAAGATGCTGTGTGCAGGCAGGTCAAAACTTATTATTTTTGAACGAAATTTAAACTGGAGGTTCTCCATAATATGTGTGACCTACTGAAAAATTTTTATATTTTTATAAAATGTTTTGAGGGGTCTGTTGTAACGAAACTTTTTCAAAGTCCAGCAGACCCTGTTTCAGAACAAGTTTCATTGATGTGTCTTTCATAATAAGATTACTTAGGCTATGGTTTATGGGTGATTTATGATAGTTAAATAACATATAAGGGTAACTTAATATGGAGGGAGATCAACTAGTTCGACCATTTAGCGTTACTCTAAGTGAACCGATCATCTAGCTAAAACGTTACAATTTTCAGAAAAAGTGAAAACTAATAGAAATAATAAGTAGAGTTGTTATGGTTTCCTAAGTATCACTTTTTATGCATGTTCTATATATATGTACAAGTTATATTTCGATGAGTTACTGTCGGGAATTATATTTTAGTTGATAAGACAAAACACGAATGAAACAAGAAGGAAACAAAAGGACCAAAGTCGTCATTGTGGGATTCTACAAGATGTAGAAGAAAATAAAGATTTGGTCAAAAAGAGATAAAGATAAAGAGATAAGAATTTGGTCAAACTCATTAATATCTTTTAAATAGTTTCCATATAAAGCCTTGACCAAGATTTGGTCAAAAAGAGATAAAGATGAAGAGATAAAGATTTGGTCAAACTCATTAATATCTTTTAAATAGTTTCAATGTAAAGCCTTGACTCTTTATGCTATAAAAGGAGGTATAGGCATATTGTTTTAGTATTCAGAAAAGTGTGTGTTCACAATGAGAGTCAACTAAAACAAAACGTGTGTGTGTACACGTTTAGTTAGTTAGCATAGTTAGATAGTTAGTAGATGTGTTATAAACATCTATGTATTAATTAGTTTAGCCTCAAGGATCATTTGATCTTGGGGATATAATGAATAAAGAAAACCTTAAAGTAACTCTGATTTCTGTTTTATTATTCCGCTGTGCAAGTTTATTAATCATTGTTGCCATATCCTAGATGAGTCTTAATAATGATTTAATAGGTCATAAAGATCTCCACAATTGGCATCAGAGCCTCGTGGCTCTCGATATCTAGGATTGTTCAAGGTTTTTGTTGGTGTCGACTTTATGAAGAAAAGATGTGTCGAAATTTTTGTTCTGGAAGGTTTTTGGTTTAAATGTTCCTAAAAGTTTCAAAGGCTCGTATTTTGGATTATTTGTTCGAATTGGTTATGAAGAAGGTTGTTTATGACCTATTTGAAGTTGAAGTGGAATTATTTGAGTTTGTGTTTTATCATACCTTTTAGGAGGAGGTAACTTGTTCGTGCTTATAACGTTGTGACGATGACTTGACGAATCTAGCAAAGGTGTGTGATTTTTCTTATGGTGCTCAATGCTCACATCTGCTATCACTTTAGATATGTGTCTCATAGATGAGAATTTTGTCAAGAGATTGTGATATACTTATATTTTGGTCTTGGTATGAGTTCGACGTCGCGTGGATAAACAAGATATAAGACACAAGTTTAGGTTGTTCTACTTGAGCATCAAGTTCGGTATATTTAATTTTCTTCATCAGTAATTATTACATAGAGCCTATAGAATTGAAGATTCAAGAAATGGTTAACATATGGGTTTCAGGGGAAGCTTAATGTTAAAATGTTTAACCATTTACATGCTACATCGAGGTGAAGGTTTTTGCTACTACTAGTCATTATTACTACTTCTCGTGTAAGTGTCTACTACTCAAGTTCATTTTTCTTATTGTGCTTAATGGTGGGTAATTTGAGGAGATAGAAGGCTTGGATTAGAAGTGTAATATTGGTTCGTGGTTGTGAAGATTAAAGTTTCATACTTTAGTCCCCGATTTGATGATGACAAAAAGGGGAGTCAAGGCTTTACATGGAAACTATTTAAAAGATATTAATGAGTTTGACCAAATCTTTATCTCTTCATCTTTATCTCTTTTTGACCAAATCTTGGTCAAGGCTTTACATGGAAACTATTTAAAAGATATTAATGAGTTTGACCAAATCTTTATCTCTTCATCTTTATCTCTTTTTGACCAAATCTTTATTTTCTTCTACATCTTGTAGAATTCCACAATGACGACTTTGGTCCTTTTGTTTCCATCTTGTTTCATTCGTGTTTTGTCTTATCAACTCAAATATAATTCCCAACAATCTTCCCCTAGTTGATAATGACAAAACCAAATAAGCACGAACTTCCCCTTAAGTTAATATACAAATGAAAACTTCCCCTTAAGCTACCAAGGATCTACAAGTTGCAAATCATCAAATCTTCTAAATAGTTTCCATGTAAAGCCTTGAGTATCAATCGCATATTGTATTTATTATTAGGTCGCGGTTGATTGTTGGCGTTCGTTTCTATCTTGTTTGGATTTCTTGATCACTTCTTCTACATACGGTGAGTTCATAGCCTCGCATTTAAATCTTCTTATGTTTTAAAAACCCGCGAGGGAGATACATGCTTGTTTTAGAAAATGGAACACATGTGATTTTATTATGTAAACATTTATAAGATCCTCTTAATAATCGGTATTCTTTTGAATCAACGATTATTGGAGTTTGCCTGTTCATCAGTATTCTTTTGAATTAACGATAGTTGGAAGATTGTTTTTTGTATTCGTTTGAATCAACAGATAAGATTCTCTTAATAATCGGTATTCTTTTGAATCAACGGTTGTTGGAGTTTGCATGATTATCAGTATTCTTTTGAATCAACCATAGTTGCAATATTGTTTTTGGTATTCGTTTGAATCAACAGAATCAATTTATTATCTCGTTTATTACACTACATTAATAATAAATCTATTTTGGCCTAACGACCTGTCGGGCGTGTGTCCCTCGAGAGGGCATAGGGAGACATATTGTATCTGGTATTGGGAGTGTGTAACACTATCACTCCGAGTTGAGCACATGGTTAAAGTTAGGTTCGTGGCTCTAGCATCTTGTGATTATTCTATGAACTAAATGTTTTGCTATGCTTGTCTTCAAAATGATTGTTTATAAACTCTATGGATTCATTCAACATTTTGTTGACGTTTTAGCATGTTTATCTCAGGTATATGCTTGCTTGCTTAGATGGGAATGGAATGCCAATATCTAAGGACGCGAACTTGGTGAACTTTGTACATTCGATAAAATGTTTTTAGAGAAAAATTGTCATATTGTGACTTATTTGAAAATAAGTTTTCTAAAAGTTATTGGGACCTTCTACTCTGATCTTTTTAATAAAATCGAACATAATCTTTAATAGTAAACGTTTCTTCCAAAGTCGTTTACCGCGACTCATGAGCTTGTATTATGAATTAGCACCCCAATGTTGTATTCCGTTGCGTTGTAAATTTTGGGGGTGTTATATATACTACCTCTTGAGAGTCGATTGCCATGAGACATGTTGTGTTATTTTGTTGTTGGTCACCATCTTCACTATCGCTGCATGCTCCTCCAACAAAAGCCTTGTTTTCCTTTGGCTTTCTACACTCACTAGCGAAGTATCCTTCTATAGAATATCTTAACACATATAGTATGGAATTAGTTTAGAGTTTAGAGAGAGAAAGAGGTGGTTGGATGAACACTTAGAGAGAGAAACAAAGAAGAGAATATTAGATTAAGTGTGTGTAAGAAAATGAACAACCAACACCCTCTCCATGTGTGGAGAGGGTATAAATACATCAACCACTAACCGGCCATGGGCTTAAGTTATGGGCTTTCTAGGTGTCTTTGGCCCGGTTAGCTTACTAACATTACATTTGATTAATATACGAGCTATGACTAACTATATTAGAAGTGACCGATACTTTTCATATTCCTAACAATCTCCCCCTAAGGGAGGTCACTCTAATTTACAAAAACTTAAACCTAGAATACTATGCTTTGACTTTAGTCTTGAACTCGTAGTCTTTAACTTGTGAATTGATGTAGTGATCATTGACTTTAGGCTTTGACTTGTATCTTTGACTTGATATGAATGTGATTTAGAACTTCTTTGAGATCATCAACCAAGCACAATCTCTTATCATCATCTTATGATCTCTTGCCTTCTTGTTATCTTGTGACTTCTAGACCAACATACTCATACTGTTCTTGATGTTGAAAGCATGTGTAACCATCTTTCTTGATATTCTTTAACTTTAACACTTTGTCACTTTATGGAGGACGTATGGTATTAACTTAATACTTCGTTGCTTCAAGAAAGATGAACGATATCAGAGTAGCGGAAGTCTTGAAACATGTACTTGAGCTTTCATGATGTCTTTATATATATCGGTCAAGTATGAGCATGTGGTATTGGCTTCGACTTGTCATCAGGAAACTGCTACCACCGTCAAGAAACCTGCATGAATGGGTTAGTGATAAACAACATTATGGACGAAAGTGGCTTTGTCACTTCCTCGAATTTGGTTGTAACAACCACGGTTCCCCATTATTCAGTATAAATACTGCCTGTGATCAGGTAGAATTCTAAAGAATCACCTTGACAGGGTTTCGCAGCTGCACTAGCCTTTCTCATTATCCGAGCGTCTTAAAGCAGACAACACGGTAAGAGTGAACCGATAAGTTACTATCTTTCCGATTAAGCCATCAATTCATGTTTAGATTTCCTATGTCCAGATACCCTTGTGAGGCTTCCCATGGATATAAGATTGAAAATCGATTTAGAAAATCAGTCAGTGTGTCAAATTGCAAATGGTTTTTATGATACACCAACAGTTTTATCTTTTTCAAAATTCATCAATTCATAAGCTAGACTGAATCGATATCCGGTATCACAAGCTTGATCTATATAGGATCTTACATGTCACCTACCAAGAGCTTGTTTGATGTTGGCTCAAGCACAATTTCCATCTTCACTATGAATACTTAAGTATCACTCGGATGTTATGGCAAAATCATAAGGATAATGCGTCAGACTCTTAATATATATTTCTTGTTTTTCACATTGTGTGAATTAGCAAGCATAATTTTGACAAATGTCCTAATGAGATTTATGGATGATCTCTTTTGGCTCTAAACTCAATAGTGCACTTTGGTTTTATTGATTGAAGGTTGGAGCAGACTGCCACCTTTTCAATACCAACTAACTCAGAGTGAGAAAGTTGATAGAAATGTGTGTAATATCTGTGAGAAATGAAATAGAAATCTTTTGAGAGATTCTGAGTGGCTAGGGAGGGTTGTGCATTGCATCACTGGGTCCATGATGTCAGTCTTCAATGTCAGCAATCATCTTTGTGATTCTAGACAACAAATGTATTGACTCGGTTTCTGCCTAAGTGTAAGGAGGGCTTCTTTCTTTTCACCCTTTATCTTAACTTTTCTTTTTAATTCTTCAACCCCTTCAGCGCTTACCGAGACTTCATAACTAGTACCTTGTTGGGTTTGTTCCAGTACTAGCTCCATCTCAGTCGGCACTTTTCCCTTATTCTCACTTTTACTCCTTTTTTTCATACCTAAGGACTACTACACTATCTAGTGGAATATCCCTGGGTAGATCCCTCCGGTTCTGGCTGGATCATGGGAATGGATACCTAAACTTAACCACCTTATAACTCCAATGCAGTAATATAAATGGTCGGTCTTTGGTACTTCCACATTTCAGCCATCACTTAACCATTTGCTCCCCCTTCATATGTGCATCGATTAATCGAAAGAGTTTAGCACATATGTGGGAAAGCGTACACTTGAGATCATAAAAATCACATTATTAGCCATATATTTTAATCACATTTTCTTCCCTTATCAAAAATGTCAAATCTCTTGATATTTTGGATATCAATTTATTCAAATATTCATAGTTTCGAGGAAAAAATGTCCAATTATTAACAAACCGATAATTGGAACATCTTAATGCTCCCCTGTTGGGAATTGTGTATTCCTAACTTAGTACTGTTAGTTCTATACTTAGTACCGCTAGTTATAGTTAGTACTGAAAGTACAAAATGTTAAGTACTGTTCAGATAGTTAGTACCGTTAGTACAAAATAGTTAGTACCGTTTAAGAGATATGTATGAGATATTGTAGGAAAAGATATGTATTATCTTTTACGCATTTTGTAAGCCTGTTAGGGTTTATCCTTGGTCTATAAAAGGAACCCTATGGCATTAGAGAGAAAGGACACAAAGACAATACACAGATCTCATATCATACAATCATATTTCATAGTTAGTAATCTGTAATCACTTAAAGTAGATTAATAGAAATCAAAGTTTAGTATTGTTCTTCTTAATACTATTGTGTAGATTCCGTATATACAATAAGTATTCATAGTCAGTGTTTCTCTATAGTCAATCTGTATTTATACAAGTTGGTTATCACCCTTAGTAGGCTGCAAAGATCTGTTCAGTTTGGGACTCACAAGTGGTATCAGAGCTTGTGAAAAACTCTGAGTAAGAAGAACAAAAACCATTTATAAACCCCTATCTTACAAAGCAATTCAATGGTTGGATTACAAGATGACATTCCACCACCACCACCACCATCACAAACACCTACACAACAAACTCCTCACACAGTTTCAACCATCAAACTTCCTATTCTCAAAAAGGGAGAATATGACATATGGGCCATGAAAATGGAACATTATTTGGACCATACAGACTATCCTATCTCGGAAGTTATACAAAATGGAAATGGTCTGGTATCAATCTCCACAGATACACAAGGTTAAATCAAGGTTCTGCCTCCAAGGACTACAGAAGAGATCTTAGCCAAAGAAAGAGAAAGAAAAGCAAGGACCACTTTGCTTATGGCTTTACCAGAAGATCATCTTGCTAAATTTCATAAAATGACTGATGCTAAAGAGATGTGGGAAGCTATTAAATCTAGATTTGGTGGAAATGATGAATCAAAGAAGATGCAGAAGTATATTCTAAAGCAACAGTTTGAAGGCTTCTCTGTATCAAACTCAGAAGGGCTACATAAAGGCTATGACAGGTTTCAGAGTCTTCTGAGTCAACTAGAGATTCATGGTGCAGGTATCTCCACTGAGGATGCAAATCAGAAATTCCTTAGGTCTCTACCTTCTGCCTGGTCTCAAGTTTCCTTAATCATGAGGACCAAGCCAGGAGTGGACAGTCTCAGCTTTGATGATCTGTATAATAATCTTAGAGTCTTTGAGAATGATGTTAAAGGCTCTACTGCATCATCCTCTAGCACGCAGAATGTGGCATTTGTTTCTGAGAACACTAGCAGTACTAATGATGTTAGTACCGCTTATGGTGTGTCAAATCCTTCTGGTCATAACTCACAATATGAACAAACTTCATCATACTCCTTACTTGCAAATCAATCCAGTTGCCCTCAATTGGATCATGAGGATCTGGAACAGCTTGATGAGTTTGACTTAGAAGAAATGGACTTGAAATGGCAGGTGGCCATGATTTCAATGAGAATGAAAAAGTTCTACAAAAAGACAGGTAGAAAGCTACAATTTGATGCCAAGGAACCAGTTGGGTTTGACAAAACTAAAGTCGAGTGCTACAGTTGTCACAAGACAAGGCATTTTGCTAAAGAGTGCAGATCCAAGGGGAATCAAGATGGGAGGAGGATAGATGCTTGGAACTCTGGCAATAAGGATAAAGAGAATGGGAGAAGATCTGGTAAACAAGAGGACTCTAAAGCTTTGGTGAGTATTGATGGAGAAGGTGTTGATTAGACCAGTCACTCAGAAGAAGAAGAAGATTATGCTTTGATGGCTTGCAACATTTCAGGCTCAGACACAAAGGTAAATTCTTGTTCAAAAGAATGTAAAGAGTCTTATGCTGAACTTAAAAAACTGTATGATGAACAAAGAGCACAACTTAGTGATGCAAGCATAGAAATACTGGCATATACTCGAGCTTTAAAGAAATTTGAAGTACAATTAGTTGCTCATCAACAAAGTCAACTTTGGTATAAGGAAAAGATAAGGTTTATTAAAATAGACTTAGATGATAAAACTGATGTCCTTACATACCATAAGAGACTGTTGGCAGAAGCTGAAAAAGAAAAAGAAGATTTAAAAGCTAAAGTAGAAAAATGGCACAACTCTTCTAAATATCTTAGTAAACTGCTAAATACCCAGATGAGTGCTAATGATAAATTTGGGCTTGGTTATGGGGATTTCATATATGATGGCATCTTGAGTTATGAAAATGAAATTTTACAAAGTGTATTTATGAATAAGGAAAGTGATTTAGAAAATCAGCCTTTGTATGATAGGTTTGTTACAGCAGAAGGAATGCATGTTGTACCCCCACCCATGACTGGGAATTACATGCCATCTGGACCTGATATTGAAATAGATTACTCACAATTTACATATGGTCCAAAACAGTCTCAAACTAGTAAATCTGAATCCCAAACCAGTGACTTTGATACTTATGAATCAAATTGTAATGATGAAATACATGAATCTTTGCCTGAACCAGTTGTCAATGAACCTAAAGTAGTTAGTCAACCTAAGGTTTGGTCTGATGCTCCTATCATTGAGGAGTATGAATCAGATAGTGAAGATGAGCATGTGTCTCTACCAATAGAAGAACAAGAAACACCTAGTTTTGCTAATAAGCAAGTAAAAACTCCTAGGGAAACTGTTAAGAATCAATTCACACATAGTAAAAATCCTAAAGTTGACAAGAAAGGGTTGGGATATGGGTTTACTATAAAAGCATGTTTTGTATGTGGAAGTCTTAGTCATCTTATTAGATATTGTGATTTCCATGAAAAAAGGATGGCTAAACAAGCTGAGTTAAATAATAGGATGAGGAAGAAGTCTAGTCAAAGGGAGATTAGGCCAATTTGGAATAATGTGCAAAGAGTAAATCATAAAAACCAATTTGTTCCTACAACAGTATTAACTAGAACTGGCAAAATTCTAGTTAATACTGTTAGAACTAGCGGTACTAACATTGTTAATACCTCTAGACATAATTTTAACAAACAGGCAGTACCAACTAATGCTGCTATCAAAGTTAATAATGTTAAGCCTATTGTGAATAATGCTAGACCAAAGGGTGATTTTCTTAAATTTGTTTCACCTTTTAGAAAGTCATTGAATAAAACAACAGCACTTAGAACAAATTTTTCATATCAAAAAGTTAATACTTATGAGGTAAATGCAGTTAGTGTTGTTGGAGTCCTTATGGTGGACTATCCTTTACTGATCTAACCAATCCTGATCAAAATGATTCAAAAATACATGCACTTGAGGAAATTTATGCCAATCCCACTGATGGTATAATTATTAATTCATCTTATGATGATGAGGGTGCAGTGGCTGACTTCACAAATTTAGAACCTGTTGTGAATGTCAGTCCTATTCCTACATCAAGGATTAACTCTATCCATCCTTCAACTCTAATTCTTAGAGATCCACAATCAGCAGTTCAAACAAGAAGCAAAGTAACCAAAAGTTCTGGAGCCCATGCTTTTGTAAGCTATATTCAAAAGCAAAGGAGAAGAATAATCTCATAAGAATTCAGCATTGTTTATTTGCTTGTTTCTTGTCTCAAAATGAACCCAAGAAGATCTCTGAAGCACTTGAAGATAAAAGTTGGGTTGATGCTATGCAGGAAGAACTGCTGCAATTCAAGATTCAGAAAGTTTGGATTCTTATAGATTTGCCTTATGGGAAGAAGGCAATTGGAACAAAATGGGTTTAAAGAAATAAGAAGGTGAGAGAGGGTTGATGGTTAAAATAAGAGCAAGGTTAGTTGCTAAAGGGACATAGGCAATAGGAAAGGATAGGATTATGATGAGGTTTTTGCTCTTGTGGACCGGATTGAACTTAGGATCTTTTTAGCCTTTGTCCTCTTACATGGGAATTCATTAAGTCTATCAGATGGATTGTGAAAAGTGTCCTTCCTGTATGGGAAAATTGATGAGGAGGTCTATGTGGTCTAACCTTCCAGGTTTTATAGATCCTAAGTATCCTAAGAAGGTCTACAAAGTAGTGAAAGCTCTCTATGGTTTACACCAAGCTCCTAGAGCCTGGTATGCTACTTTATCCACTTTCTTGTTGAAGAATGGATACAGAAGAGGAACTATTGACAAGACTCTTTTCATCAAGAAGGAAAAAAGTAATATCATGTTAGTGCAAGTTTATGTGGATGATATTATTTTTGGTTCTACAAAGAAATCTTGGTGTGATGAATTTGAGGCATTAATGAAGAGTAGATTTTAGATGAGTTCTATGGGAGAGCTCACCTTCTTTCTTGGATTACAAGTCAAACAGAAAGAAGATGGTATCTTTATAAGTCAAGATAAGTATGTTGTAGAAATCCTAAAGAAGTTTGATTTTGTCAGTGTAAAGACTGCTAGCACACCAATTGAGACCCAAAAGCCTTTAGTCAAGGATGAGGAAGCTAGTGATGTGGATGTACATCTTTATAGATCCATGATTGGTTCTTTAATGTACTTGACTGCTTCTAGGCCTGATATTATGTTTGCAGTTTGTGCTTGTTCTAGGTTTCAGGTCACTCAAAAGACCTCCCATCTAAATGCTGTTAAGAAAATCTTTAGGTATCTAAAGGGCAAACCCAAACTGGGCCTTTGGTATCCTAGAGTGTCCTCATTTGACCTGGAAGCCTATTCAGATAGTGACTATGCTGGAGCAAATCTTGACAGGAAATCCACAACAGGAGGTTGTCAATTTCTTGGCCGAGACTATCTTCTTGCAATAAAAAAGCAGACAATTGTGGCTACTTCTACTACAGAGGCAGAATATGTTGCTGCTGCAAATTGCTATGGGCAAGTTTTGTGGATTCAAAATCAAATGTTAGACTATGGGTTCAATTTCATGAACACAAAGATCTACATTGATAATGAAAGTACAATATGCATTGTAAAGAATCCAGTATATCACTCCAAAACAAAGCATATTGCCTATTACGGCCACCTCTTCGTAAGGGTTGCTTCTGTGAAAGAAAATTATTAATTGGTGTTGAAAAAATCCACACTGATGATAATGTAGCTGATCTTCTAACCAAGGCATTTGATGTTAGCAGGTTTCAGTTCTTGGTTGTTACAATTAGGATGATCAATCCATAAGCTGCATTAGTTAAGGGGAGGCAATATGATTTATTGTATAGTTTGTCTGAAGTGTTTAGTGTGCAGAAGAATCTTGACCATAGTGATGATTTTCATGGAGTTATTTAGGTTTTAGAGACTTATTGGGAAGAGCTTTAGATGGTACTGAAGCACTGCTGTTGCCAAAATTATTCATTCTTTGGTTGGCAAAAGTTAGTACCGACAGTGCAAATTTAGTACCGTTGGGCAAAGATAGTACCGCTATAGAGACGTTGAAGAAAATACCGCCAAGGGTTTAAAGTGTAAATTGAAACGGTTTCTTTGATCTTAGGTTTGTTTAACCTATATAAACCCATCTCAATTGCACAGTTCACTCACGTAATCTCTTTCAAATACTTTCCTTCATTCAAACCCTAATCTCTCACTCACCGATGATCTCCAATCATGGCTGTTCTTGAATCGTGCCCTAAACACAACATGGCTGCTTATTTGGAAAAGACTGACGGGAATGCAGAGTTTCATGAGATTATTAACTTTCTTGCACGAAGCTCCATTCACAATGCTCTCACTGTAAGTCCAGTAGTCTCTACTACATTTGTTGAACAGTTTTGGATGTCTGCTAAATCCAAAATAATCAACAATGTTAGGTATATTACTGCCAAAGTAGCTGGCAAGCCTGTGTCTATCTCTGAAGCATCAATAAGAAGTGATCTTCTTTTTGATGATGCCGATGGGATAGATTCTCTACCAAATCAGGCTATATTTGATGCTATTCAGCTCATGGGTTATGAGGGGGATTTAACTGTTTTAACATTTAACAAAGCTCTGTTTTCACCCCAATAGAGATTTCTTTTTCATACAATGAATCATTGTATTAGTTCAAAAAGCACCTCTTGGGATCAAATTCCCACTAACATTGCCACTGCTGTAATTTGCTTAACATCTAATCAGAAATATAATTTTTCTAAATTAATTTTTGATGGTATGCTTAGACACTTAGATGCAAAGAAAAAGTTTGTTATGTATCCACGTTTTATTTCAGTCTTTTTGGATACACAGCTAAAGAGTGTGCCCGTGCCTTTAGACCATTTTCCTGTTAATGCTTTGACAAGTAAAGTTTTCTCCTTTATGGTTAAAAAGGGTAAACATTTTTCAGGGAAAGTCACACCTCTGTTTTCTAACATGTTGGTTCAACCAACAGAGGATGAGGGTGAACAATCAGAAAGACCATCTGAACCACAACTTACACCCTCTCCTCCTCACCCAAGTGAAGTTCATGTTGAGCCTCAGTCTGACCCATCACCTAGACCTTCACCTACTACTCATATTCCTGATTCCATTCCAGAGAGTTCTGGTGGGAATCATGGAGGTCAGTCATCCAGTGATAAATCCCTTTCAGGGAATGAGGGTGACATGACACTCCAAAGTGTGTATGATCTTTGTATCTCTTTCAGCCCGCATCCGAAACTCCTCCCAGCTTGTAGAGCGATATCTTCAACACCAGTTTGTTTGACCAACGACCCGACATCAAATATAAATTCCTCCTATATATCCTAAATGAGACAACTGTAAGGATCTAACTAAATATCTTAAAAATCAATGATTACCTTTCTCTTCTATTAGAGATATCGCATCTTACAACGAGCGGAATATATTTTGTTCACACAGTTTAAATACACTCTTTATATAAAAGAACGATAATTATCCCAACGCAGAGTATAGTGTTTGCACGCCTAAACAACAAACTAACTAAATTTACAATATTCTAATATAGCCTTTGAACTGACTTGAATGTCACAAAACACTTAAATAATCTTAATACTCCGCATTCCAAAAGATATTATGAAAATTTCAATCTAACTCAACTTAAAGGTTAGAATATTTTTACCTTTTTATATTACAAAATATTGAGCACGTTTCAAAATTTTTCTAAACTTTACGCGATATACTTTTTGCGACAGATCTTCACAAAGTTTCAGACTACATAACAGATGTCCTTAAAATGTCTGCTCAAAACTTTACAAAAACTTCAAAGATTTTTTTGTTCATAAATAAGTATCTAAAAACTACATCAAACATAGTTCCACAATGAGATCACAGACACAGTACTTTACATCATTTGAGCGAAGCATATTACTTCTTTTTAATACGATATTTTTATCTAAGATTGAGTTCTACAACTTTATAATAAGATAAAAAAAAGATATCTTTTTCTCAATTTTCAAAAAAATTACCACGTCTAGTTGGAAAATTTCAAAATTTATACTCTCTAATGATCACTTTCAACACATTTCTCAACATATTGTATTCCGTGAGTATATTTCAAATTCTCAAAAATCTTCAAAATATATTAAATTTCAATCTCTATTCTCAAACCAGAATAAACTGTTAAAAAGCGATTTAAACACTTAAATAGTTCAAGCTTTAAAAGTTCTGCAAACGACATTCTGAAACACACTTTCGAAATCATCTCAAAGATTCAAAATATTTACAACTTTTACAACTATCATCAATCTATAATATCCAAGAAAGTCTTTACCACTTCTATAAGTTTCTAAATTTCAAAATATCCAAAAAAATTTACACCTTATAATATCTGTCTCCTTAACTTCAAAAACTTCGAAACTTTTTACAAACATGCGGACTTATAACAAAATAATTACTACATCTTACACAATGTCAAAACTTTATAAACAGTTTCTCATCGACTCTATTGTATCACACAAGATATTTACGAAACCAATCTTCTCACTCAACTATAGATGCGTACAACCAATTAATCACCATATTCATAAAATGAACACACCATAAACATTAAAATAAGTAGCACGCCACTAAAATAAAAAAAAAAGTTATTACAATATGATATACATTTTATAGCTAAACTTTAATATAATTTAATAAATAATTTAAATAAATTTCATAACAAAATATCTATCACATACATTTCATAACAAATTCACATAAAATCTTCCTTATAGCGAAATCCGACACATTACACAGCGGACATTGAAACAATATCTTCAAAAGGAGATAACTTGAGAATACGCGCCGAGAGTTTACACTATACGAACCTTATAAAAAACGAAAGCGATTCAAAATGTAAACAATCATAACAAAATGTACACTATTACAACGTGCGTACACATCGAAATTCATAATACAGATTCAACTTTATTCAGCCAAATTTACACACGTAGAACACGGGTATAAAAAAATTTACACATAAACTTTTATAAAAAAACCAACGAAAATTTAGCGCAGATGCTCGCGCTCGTTATGCGTCAATTTTACTATTCATAGACAATAAACTTTATAGCAAATTTTACACAATAAACGGTATAAAAAAATTTACACCATAAACTTTATAACAAAATTTACATGCTCCCTGTATCTCAAATTTACTATTCATGTTTGTTTTTCGAGTTGTCATAAATTAATTTCCACTTCCAAAAGTAAATAGTGAATGTAGATCGAGTTTATCATAATACCCTCACTCTTAATGTTATTATTACAAGTATAAAAAAAACTATAAATTAATTATTTAATGCAAAAAGTAAAAAAAATATGTTGTAATGATGATGATTTTATTTTATGTGGTTAACAGTTATTTTGGCACGGAAAGAGTTTTAAACTTTATAACAAAATTTACACAATAAACTTTATACGTAGTAACAAATATTAACAACTTTAAAAATTAAGCGGCAATGACTGGTTGTCAGAAACAAAGCAACAACTATTTTTAGCGGCGACCGTGACTATGAGAATAAAGTATCAAAAATGTTACAAAAACTCAGATCTATAAATGATATCTATAGATCTACAAAATAAAATCTTCAAAACTTGATAAATATACATAAATATATTACAAAACAAAAAATACCTCAAAACTTGAACACCCCTTTTGGTGATCGTCGGTCTTGGTGGTATAGTGGAGTTGTGGGTTTCGATAGTGGTGGGTTTTGGTGATGGTCGGTTTGGCGGTGGTGGTGTTTGTGTGGTGATGGTGGTAGATGATGTTTGTGAAAGAGATGAGAGCGTTTTTATATTGTGATATGAGATTGTTTTGTGTGCGTGTTTTTGTGTAGTGTGTTTTGTTTTGAGGTAAAAGAAATAAAATGAAGGTAAATGAGATAGGAGGATCGGTGGTTGTAGGGCATTTAATGGATGAATAAGTTTTGTAGGTATAGAGAGTAAATATGGAGACCATATGAAGGTACTGTTGATCAAACTAAAGGAAGAAGTGCTACTCCAACAACTCTAACACCTACTCTTATAACTTTTGGAGATGATGAAACTATTGCTCAAGTTCTTCTCAACATGAGTCAAGCCAAAGCAGTTTCAAGAGAAAAAGAGAAAGGAGTTAAACTGAAGGATGTAGAGAATATTGAAAGACCAAGGCCTACTTCAACAAGATCTCTCTTAACTTTAAAGCCTTTTCCAAAGATTGATCCCAAAGACAAGGGCAAGAAAAAGATTGAAGAAGATGAGTCTGATACTGAATCTGAAGGTATTCCTGAAGCTAAAAAGAAATTTAAGCAACTTGCTAGGGATGAAGAGACGGCTAGAAAGGTACAAGAAGATTAGGAAGCAGAAGAAGAAGTTAAAAAGCTAGCTGAGGAAGAAGCTATAAAGGCTGCCCTTTCAAATGAATATGACTTTATTCAAGCAAGAATTGAAGCTGATAGACTTCTAGCACTAAGACTTCAAGATGAAGAGAGAGAGCAGTTCACTATGGAAGAGAGAGCAAAATTCCTTCATGATACAATTGCAGCTCAAAGAAGGTTTCTTGCAGAACAAAGAGCTGCTGCCATCAGAAACAGACCTCCTACAAGAACTCAGCTCAGGAGTCAGATGATGACTTACTTGAAACATGTTGGAAACAAGAAACACTCAGACCTGAAGAATAAAACTTTTGAAGAAATACAAGCTTTATATGAGAAAGTGAAAAGGTTTGATGAAAGTTTCACTGTTATTGGTTCCAATGAGGATGAAAGAAAGATTAAGGAAATGAATGAAGGAGCTAGTGATCCTGACAAGAAGAAGAAGTTTGTCAAGGAAGATGTCTTAACTAAGGTACCTGCAAAGCCAGATGTAGCAGAGCAGGGTACAAAGAAGAGAAAAGGTGGTCATATGAAGATGCTTGCTAGGAAAAGGAAAAGACCACAACCAGATGTTGATAGTGATGATGAACACAGAAAGTGTCTAAAGATTGTTACATTTGAAGGTACCATAGATAGTGAAATAATGGAGAGAAAATCTGTCATTGCTAGGTTGAACAAGGTATCATCACCAGATGGAGACTATCTTGTTATTTACAGAGCCAATGGGAACTTCAGGGCATTCAACTATCTATTGGAGGTACTTCATATCTTTGACAGGCAAGATTTATTTCACTTGTATGACTTGGTGATGAAGCAGTACTCAGAAGTCACACTGGAAGGAATTGAGTTGATTCTTTGGGGAGATTTGAAGATAATGATGGAATCCTCAACAGAAGAAAATGATCAAAGTGACTTCTGGAATAATCAACAAAATTTCGCCTTTTGTGTAATTTATAAAAAGAGTTAAGTGCATTTTTGGTCCTTATGGTTTGGTGCGTTTTCACTTTTGGTTCAAAATTCAAAAAAGTTTTGGTTTTGGTCTAAAAGGCATAGTTTCGTTTCACTTTCAGTCCAATTCCATTAACCCCGTCAATTTGACTAGTTTGATTGTATTATTATTATTATTATTATTTTATTTTTATTTTTATTTTTATTATAATAAATCATTTTATTAAGAAACAAGAGATTTACAATAAATTATTAGTATGAGTAGGGATCCAGTGAGAAGTAAATTAAAATAAAAAGTGGTGAGAAGTGACTAAAATCATACATTTGAGATGCAACAACTTGCATTAGATGCATTTTTATTCATTTAGATGCACCATTTTGAGTTTCGAACGTTAATTTGATGCGTAGATGGTGCAAATTGATTTTCATGATTTTGGCACATGCAGAGGAACAAAAAACATGAGAAAAAATTAAATGCATCTAATATACGTATATGCATCTAATTAAAAGCTAGAAAACACATTATGATGTGTTATAATGCATCTAAGATTATAGAGATGCATCTAATTTAAGTCGGTGCATCTCGATTATGCGGTTATAGTTACTTTTTATCCTTTTTATTTTAAGAAAACTTCTTATTTGATCCTAACTCTTATTAGTATTATTATTTTTATTATTTCTTTTAACTATTTAAGCAAATCCCAAACACACATCAAGTTTTTAGACCAGTTAGTTTGACAAATAAGCAAATCCCAAACGAAAATTGCATCAATCTATTTTCACAAAACCCCTTTAATCAAACTGGTATAATCCATCGGGGAACCACCCATCACTCCATCAACATTCATTCTATTAAACAACCCAACATCAACATCAATTTCACCCACCTGAATATGTCCTCTAATTTCATTTTTTAACCGATTTTGAAACATGACATATACATTTACAGTGATCTTCCACAAATCTGAACCAAGAACTTGCAAACCACAAATCCACAAACTTGTCAAAAACCACCGAACTGGAAACAACGACCACCGCTATGATTCACACGACCCCAAAACAGATCTGATAACAATACCATTATGATCTCACAATGGCACAACCGATTTTCAAACAATATAACACAAAGCTCACACCTATCTATATTATGAATAACACTTAACCAAGAATCAACCCAAGTACGAAAAAAAATCAATCAATCCGAGTTGGAACATAAAAATAGATCTAATTTTGATGGTGGTCGGAGGTGGCCGACAGAGAAAGAGAAAGAAGAGGCGGTGGTTTTATATCGGGCATTTGTTTGGGTTTTTTTGGGGATTTTTTTTTTTTTTTATTTGGTTGGCGGTGGTGTTGGTAGCCAGTGGTGGTTGTCAGGAAGGGATTAAGAGGTTGTATGTTTTTGTGTGTTGGTGTTTGTAGATCTGAGATCATAGTTTAGTGTGTCTGTTTTTGTGGTTAGTGTGTGTTTTTTATGGTGAAAAAGGTTAATGAAAAAAAAGGTATAACAAAAAAGAGATAGTGTGAGTTTGTGGGTTTCATAGGTTATTTTAATAGAATATAATGAAAAGACGAGAATACCCTCTTATTTAACAGTCAAACAGTCAAAATTGACGTAGTAAATGAAATTGGACTAAAAGTGGAACGAAACTATGTCTTTTGGACCAAAATCAAAACTTTTTTGAATTTTGGACTAAAAGTGAAAAACGCACTAAACCACAAGGACCAAAAATATACTTAACTCTTATAAAAATATAAACGAGTACATTATTTTTTCATAATGTTAAACTAAGTAGAACATTTTTGCTTTAAGATATATTCTCTAGCATATGCGTGTATCGCTGTATGTCATGCCTCTTTTGTTGCCCCATTAGTTACTAGGTTTAGTATCAGGCCTTATCGATTATAAACCGTAGTATTAACAAAGTTTAGTGGTTCAGTTAAGAACTTTCAGATACAAAGGATAACAAAGGACATGGGTACGTACGTTATAGTGAATATTGAAAATTATGAAAACAGTCATTAATTTGCAAGACAGAAGATGGTCCTTAAGCTTGGCCGTCACAGAATGGGACCTTATTGTCACCTCACTTTGCGACCATTGTCGCAAATTTATCAGCAATCACGATTTTTGACGTAGCAAAAGGCCCATTCAGAGTGCCCTTATACCATTTTTGTTTCGTCGCTAATTCTATTTTTTAAGGTTTTGCATTAACATTTATACCTTAATTAAGCAAATAAAATGAGGATGCAGTGACCAGTAGCTTGCACATTATGGGAGTACACAAGCGGTATCAATTATCAGTCACAAAACATAGGTAACTCAAACAATGATATTCACAATCTAAAAGGAAATGTTATCATTCACAAAACTTAGCTAACTCAAACCATGATATTTACAGTGTAAACAGAAATGTTGTAATCGTGTTCCGGTCTAATGATGCTATGATGACTTCTACTTTGTGCATCATTGGATCAGTTTGTAAACCGGGAACTGGATATTCTCTCTCACATTTCCTTTTTGTTATATAGTTTCTGATGAATAAAAACCTCACGAGGGGCCTTTGTAACCAACAAAGAAAATCATACTCTACTAAACATAGGATCAGCTACCATGATTGCATGGGCTACTGGTTGACTGGATCCACATCCATTGACTCATCTTCTGAACCTGCAGCTGGTGCCTCATCTCCTGAGTCATTTTCATCGTCACTCGGCTCTTCATCATTTGATTCCTCTTCTGGAACAAGACCCACATCTTCCGGCTTAGCAAATTCTGCACAGAGTTCTTTGCAATCCGAACGATTCAACCACCAATGCATGATCATGCAAGAAATGAAAAAGATTAGTGTCCATAACTTATAAATAACTAAAGCATAAAACTTTGTTTAACGATGGAATTGTTTTGGATGACTTTTAGTCTGCGGGGATTCTTTCTTGCATGCTTATCACATTTGGAACAATAATAAAAATGGTGTGAAGACACCCAATTTGAGTCTAAACTGGGAGTAAAGCCATTTAATGGTATAAAGAAGGCATATGTTCTTGGACACCAGAAATCTCCCATGATCGGGAATTGAGGTTTCGACGAAGCTAAATTGACGTTATCGGCCAAGCTCCCTCACCCGGACTACTGTGAATGGTGTCCGAAGTTTTCTTGGCACTGCGGTTTTTTAGACGCGTTCAACAAGACTTCTCAAAAAATATCCCGCCTAATGACTCACATGCTTGAAAAGAGACTCATATTTTCTTCTTCAAAAAGATTGTATCGAATACTTTAATACCCTTAAAGATTAAATGACTGAGGCTTCCGATTTTGATTGCTCCACGCTTGGACTTCGACCGTCTGAACCTCATGTGTGATGCAAGTTGTTGTGGATGTTGCAGATTGGGGCAGAGTCTTAGGGCAACGAAAAAACAAGCATTTCCAATCAATACACTATGCCAGCAAAACCATGACTGAAGCTCAAGTACAACTACACTACGACCGAAAAAGAACTTACTTGCGTAGTGTAGCTTTTGAGAATTTCGGTCATTTCTTGTTTTGTCTAAGACATAGTGTTTACCGACCATTCTGCTATAATTGTTTATCTTCGCTAGAAAGGATGCTAAGACCAAGACGATGACGGGTGGATCCTTTTGCTCCAAGAATTCGATGTTGTCAGCCGAGATTAAAAAAGGAGCAGTGAATTGGCCACGATCTTCTTTCTAGACTTGATAAACCCTTCATCAAGTAAATCGAGATACAAGGAAATTCTCGGAAACATTTTCCTCTCGAAACTCTTGGCTTCGGTTGCTCTTCGTGTTTGATAGGACCTCATGGTTTGCAGATTTTCGCAATCTTACCATGTGGGAATTTCATTGCTCAAAGGTATGTCATCCCAACAGAAAAACAAGTTTTTCAAAGAGTCAAGAACACTACTTTGGGTATGACCCCTTTTGTCAAAATTTGTGTGGGATTTAATGATCTGGAGTATGTGCACGGAATCAAAGTAGATCTCGAAATTATCGTAAGCTTGCCACAATTGGACCCACCGGGGGGACATCATGGTGCAAATCTACACCGCCAAAAAAGGTCATTTGTATGCGGATTCTTTTGGCCCTTCAATATATAAAGTGCCACGAAGTTGGTCTAAAAATAGTGATCGTGCCTAGCGACAAGGAAAAAAATTTCACTAACAAGGATGAGATGCCTCAAAATTCCATCCCAAGTTTGTGATAATCTTTGACGTTTGGGGCATTCGATTTCAATGGGGACCGTTCCCCATTTACATTTTTTTTACTTAAAGGCAAACAAATCATACTTGTGGTGTCGATTACCTGTCAAATAGGTTGAAGCGAAAGCGCTCCTCACCAAACGCGCCCGAAAGTAGTTTGCATTTTCTTAAATTCTCTCTTTGCCAGATTCGGTGCCCTCGTGCCATCATCAGTGATCGATAGATCACATTTTTTGCAAATGACCCGTTTACAACGGTCTTGCATAAATATGGAGTCAGTCATCGTATTCCCCACAGAATCATCAACCACTAACATTCGTGGGAGGTTGAAGTATCGAATCGTGGTTTAAAAGAATGCTTGAAAGAGCAGTGGGCGAAAATCGTGCTCTTGGTCGACAAACTAGATGACGCCTTCTAGGCTCTTCCGTTACAGCGTTACACAAAAACTAACCCAACTAGGGTGCAATCCGTACATAGCTTTGTATATGGAAAGGCTTGTCATTGCTCCGATTGAGTTGGGGAGACTACTTTACTAGGCCATTTAATACATGCAAACTTGATAATCAAAAACGTGGCAGTGATCAACGCTACAAGTCCAACTCTTTGAATTAAGTAAACTGCTGTGATCAAGCTATGAAAATTCTTAATTTACAAAGAGAAAAACTAAGAGGGGTTCATGATGCAAAACGATCAAAAAACCGCGTTTCAACGTCGGTGATCAAGTACTCCTCTTCAACTCAAGATTGAAAATTTTACTCGGCAAATTGATAATAAGTCCCGTGGTCAGGAACCATTTACCATTGTCAAATGGTTTCCTGTTATGGCATCGTTGAGTTATCCCCAAAACTCCAGGCCAAACTTTCAGAGAAAATGTTTATCGTCATTCAAGCATTACTTTGGGGTGTATCCCTGCTATGGGGATATCTGACCTCCTTAACCTTCCCTAAGGACAACTAATTTCAGGGATTTGGGTCAAGCTGTTGTGACCCTTAAAAGCGCTCGCGTGGGAGGCAACCCCTTGCTTATCATAGTTTATCTCGTAGTTTGATAGTATGTATGATTAGTTATGAATAAAGTGTTTTGTTGTTGTGAAGAGGCTTGCCTCTACCTTTTCCATGATTTGTTGGTGTTTTGTGTGTTTGGGGTTTCAAGGCCTACCCGTCCTTGGATTTTTGAAGCCTCTCGTACTCACAGTATTTGTCTTCGATCACACGAGCTTCACATTCCTCAGCTTCAATTTGGAATCCCGATACCCCTAAATTCTTATCAACTAACTGTTTATCTTGTAAGCAATAATTCATAACACGGCTTTAGGATTTACGTAGAAAACCCTTCGTTTAAAAACATTGTGGACAATGTTTCATTCTGTATGGGGGGGGGGGGGGGGTTCTTTGATTTGATTGTGCCTGAGCCGTTGTTCTCACGTAAATCCCGTTGTACCAACATAATTTCCTAAAAAAAAATGAAAAAATTTAAAAATTTTCAAAAATAAAATAAGTGTTTTGTCACAATTTTGACTTTCCTGCTGGGTAGAATAAGAATAAATTTTGACTCGATCGAGCGTGTTGAGCTCTAGCTTGTTTCTTAACTTTTAGACATAACGTTCGCGAATAATTCGCGAAGAAAGAAAAATGGATAGTGTTAGTATGAGTTGGATACTTAAACAAGGATTATTTGGAAATTTAAGAGCTAATAAGTGTTATTTGTGCTTTTTCTCCCATAATAAGATTCTAACTGATTAATATACGTGCTACTTTTGGAAATTAAACTTAAATCAATAATTTTTATGTAGTATATAGCAAAAAAAATTTAGACTTAGTTCAACTTTATACTTGAATTTTTCAAAAAGACGTTTTCCCAATTAAAAAAAAAAAATTAAAGAAAGAAAAAATGATGAAAAATGTAAAAATATAATAAATATAAATTGTGGGTTGATTAAGTTGGTTGGTTTCTTGCGGCTCACAACGTTGTTACAGGCTCTTCTAAAAGGTCGAGGGTTACAAAACTGCGTAAATAGTTAATATTAGTGTGAATAAAAGATCGCTTTTTGTTAAAGTCAACATATGCTTTGATAACTTTGGACTATTATATTTTATAAGCTATGTGCATACGGGAAATAAATAAAAAAAAAAAACGTGAGAGTTTTTGAAACCTAAGGTCCGCGTGAGTCCGTATAGTCTCTTATGGGGTTTTTGTCAAAAGCCTGGTCACTTAACCACTAAGGTCTGGATGTGCCAGACGAAAGTCAATAATGGGATGTCGCGCCTTCAAACCTCATTTTTCTGGGTTTGGTAACGTGAAAACAGAGAATGTTACAAACGTTGATCCTATGGTTGAAATTCAAAATAGACACATATACCTAGATATAAATTGTCGGGAGTGGAAAAGTTTACTAATTGCAAATATGAGTAGTGTTTGGCATCTTAGCTCATAATTTACGGTTGATTTTGTTTTATTGCTTGGTTTGGAATAAGTGAAAAGTCGGGAACGATGAATTTATCCTTTTTGGGGCATTCTCGGATCGAAATGCATCTTGTTCTATGATCCCTTAAAGTTATTAAATAACGAAAGTCAAAACGTTCTAGTTAGTTGATTAATATGAAAAATGAAAAATACAAAAAGATGTGTAGGAATAGGTGTATATAAAAAAAATTGGTAAAGACGGGGATTTTCAAAATTATGAGTCTTTAATTTCATTTGATGAACACTTAGATCTTTTCGTGGTTATAGTAGAGGGGTTGTGATTGAGATTCTTTAGTTTTCTACATGCTTACTTCATAGCATTGCTGTGAGGACACGGCAATACCTTGTATGGGGGATTTTTGTATGTGGTTATTACACCCACCTTTTTTTCCTATAAAAACAAGTTTAAAATAACAAAAAACGGAATAAAACTGGCACAAAAAAATTGCTTTTGTTTGTAATGTGTTGTGCAGGAACGGATATCTAAGAAAAGGACAAAAAAGAAGCCAAAACGACAAAACCGGACACGGAATGGAAAAGCGTGGAAAAGACAAAGCCCAAGTGTGAAAAAGTCAACCCAAGTCAACCCCGACAAATCCAAAGTCAAACCAAAGCACCAAGTGAAGAAAAAATAAGTTTAGTGACTAAAATTGCCAGTCCCTAATTATTGATTCAAGGGAAAATAAGGAAAATTACTTGCAAGGGCTAAAAATGCCACCACTGCCAAAGTATTAACCACAAGGGCTGATTCTGCCAACTTCCCAAAGTTATAACTCACAAGGACGTGTGATGCAAAGTCCCTCTTAACAATGAGGGACTAAACCTGTCAACTCCCCAAAAACACTTATAAACACATGGACTAAAACTGCAACCAGAGATATAACCATGAGGGACTAAGTGTGTCAAACTCCCAAACCCACACCCCTGTTTTGAATTACTGTACATCTCTCCCATTATTTTTTCCCGTCCAAACTTTAAAGCCCCCCTTGTCACCCCCCTCCTCGCTTTTACTGTTCATAAACATCCAAAAACCTCACCAAACTTACCTTCTCTCCCACATGGATGTGCCAAGCTGGCAATCCAAAATCCCTCCAAAAATCATCAATGGCTGTTATAATTCGGATTGGTGAGCAAGAAAGATCAAGGGCTATGATTGCTTTGAGTTCCCACTCTCACAACAAACACAAGACGTTTTTGTGTCTACAAAGAAGCACCAACTAAGGGAAAAGACAGAAACCCCAAAAAAAAAAACCCTAGCTTAGTTTGCTATATAAAGCTGTTGTAAGCCATTGTGCCAGGGAGTAGTTTTAGTTTTCAGTTAGTTTTTAGTGTGTTTTTTAGCTCAGTTAAAAGTTTTTAATTTACTTTGTACTTGCATTCTTCTTTTTAATGAAACCCTTCACTAACAAAAAAAAAAGATAAAAAAAAAAAAATAAAAAAAAAACAAAAAAAATAAATTCAGGTTATACTTAACATTGTGTTCTAAGTTTATAATTAAACTTGTGTTTCTTTAAAAATCATATAAGCTCTTAATTATAAGCTTTGTATAAATCTGTTTTTAAACCTTTATACAAGAATTTAAGAAAAAAATTAAAAAAGGAAAAAAGAGTTACTGTCTGATAAGTTGTGGATGAATGAGCAAATTTGGATGGTTCATTGGTATGCTTAGTTTAGCTTATTTATAAGCTTGGGTAGGTTTTAGAGCTTATTTAGGTTCATTTTATCCTGTTTTGAGCAAGGATCAAGGTATACTTCTTTTTAAATTTTAGCTTATTTATTGGTAGCAATTGCTTATTGTGCTTATTTTCAGCTTATTCTATGTATTATTGTGATTATATGTGTTTGGTATGCTTATAAGTGCTATTAGTGATCTAGTTGCATTTACTTTCCATTTGCTTAAAACTGCTTAGTGTAGCTTATTCCTGTTGTTAGCTTATAAGCTTTTTAAAGTGCTTAATTGTTTTTGCTATTCACTTTTTATTATCTAACTTTGCATGTTTAGTAGTTGTTTCTAAAATTTAGTGCTCAATTTTGTAATTAAAAGGGTTCAAATCAGTTTTTTAAAGTATAAAGAGGTGTTTGGTACAAGCCCAAAATGGGTCAAAACAGGAATGTTATGGGTTGGTGTCACATGGTTAACTTTAGCTTAAGTCTTTAAGCTATTGTGGTTGTAGTTTTCCAAAGTTTTTAAGTCCAAAAGGTGTTTTTCAAGTTTTCCATTATTTCCTTAGGTCTGTTGGTTTTAAAAAGCTCCAAAGTGCTTATTTGCTTAAGACTTTATAAAACTTAAGTTGTAGTGTTGTTTTGTGTCATCCATATGTGTTAAATAAAGTTAGTAGATAACCTTTAGGAAACCCTTAGTTTTTACCCATTCATAATTCTGGTCATCATTTTTCTATTACGAATTTCATAGTGAAACTAATTAAGATTTTTCCATTCCAAAGTCTCAAAAATAAAAAATGCTTTTCAGTCCTTAAAAATTTGTGCACAAGCTCTCCTTAAGCCATGACTTAAATCTGTCTTAACGTAATTTTTTAGTTTGGCTATTTGACAGCTTATTTTTAAGCTGTCATTTAAGCCCCCTTTGTTTAGTTTATTTCCCCTGGTGCTAGACACCATTTTTAAGACATTCTTTCTAGCTTATTTGTCCTTAAGCCTTAGATCTTTTTAGTTTTTTTAGATTGGCCTTAAGCCCCTTTATTAAGCCCTAGATTTTCAGACCTTAAGAAGCCCTCTAGGTAGCTTAAAATTAAGCTCAAAATAGGGACCTTTATGTTTTTAATTTGTGTATTGTAGGAAATTAGCTTATTTTGGTTACAGCTTATTTTGTGCTTTTTAATTGTTGCCTTTGTGTTTTCAGTTGCTTATTAAGTGTGTTATTTGCCCTAGTTTGCTTATTGTTAATATATATTGCTTATTATGTGTTAAAACTCAAAAAGAAAGAAGCCACATTAAGCCTTAAGCTTAATTTAAGCTTCTGCCAATAAAAAAGCCCTTTTTCAGCTTATTTTTAGCTTTTCTCATAAAGTCGTAGTTATGAAAAATGATAAGCTCAATGTGTTCTACAAGTTTGTTTAAAAAGTTTTGAAAAAAAAGGGGAGATAAGGGGAAACCCGGGTGAGCAAGACTCGAACCCGGCCTCATCCCTTCTATACACCCCTTTTATTATCCAAGACCTTACCCTGTTTTTGCCCTTGGGACTTCTACGTTAGAGTCCCAAGTGGTTTAGTATTTAACCTAGTTTTCACCCTTTAAGCTATAAGCTCGTTTGAGCTTAATTTCGGCTTATTTATAAGCCAAAATTTGGGTTTCTTATTTTTCTTAGGATAGTCGTAGGGTCTAGTATTTTAAGTAATTTTTTCAGAATTTTTAAAAATAGTTTAGTATTTTTTTATAATTTAATTTCGTTAAAAGTTTTAAAAATTCATAAAAAATTTACAAAAAATTATCAAATAATATTTTTCTTTTTTAGAAATTTTCTTTAGTCATTAATTTACGCTAGGAAAAATATACAAAACTTTCGTAATTAGGGTTAATTTTTCAAACTTTTGATTTTTAAATGTTAAAAGAATCGGGTTCGGGTACGAAACTTGGCTTGGACTCGTTTTTGGGTTCTAAAAGACCTCCGTTTTCAGTTAGTCTTTTTCAGTTCTTAATTATTTTGTTTATAGAGTAGTTTAGAAGTAAAAATTTCATTGTTGGGTTTTTTTGCAAGATTTTAGGTTTTTAACCCATTTGTTTGGAATTCCTGCTCTCGTTTTTTTCAGCTTTTATAATTTTTAATTTTTAGGTTTTTTCTCACTTTCGTTTTTGTTTGTTTTGTTTAACTTAGCTTTCCACACTTCAAATCATTTTCTCATCAAACTCCCATTTCCGACTGTATCGATTCTCCAGTCCAGCCTCGTTGGGGATAAATGACCCAGGGATATTCTATACTACTCCTCGGGGTTATTAATTATTGTTGTTTTTAAATTACACTTACTATATATATTTTATATTCTATTATATGTTATATATTTAAAAGGTGGTGGTTTAAACTAAACAAATCATCTGTAAATCCTAATATAATCAAACAATGTTTGATATATTACAATAAAATAAATGCCAAGTGCTGGCAAGCTGTGGTCTATCTCTGAAAGCATCTATAAGTAGTGATCTTCTTTTGACAATGACGATGAATAGGATTCTTACCAAATCAGGCTCATTGTATGTATTCACTCGTGGGTTATGAGGGGGAATTAAACTGTTTTAAATTTAACAAGCTCTGTTTCTCAACCCAATGTAAAATTCTTTATCTTTCAAAGAATCAATTGTATTAGTTCAAAAAGAACCTCTTGGATCATATTCTCACTAATATTGCCACTGCGTATTTTTGTTAAACTTATTCAGAAAGAATATAATTTTTCTAAATAATTTTTGATGGTATGCTTAGACACTTAGATGCAAAGAAAAAGTTTGTTATGTATCCATGGTCTATTTCAGTCTTTTTGGATACACAGCTAAAGAGTGTGCCCATGCCTTTAGACCATTTTCCTGTTAATGCTTTGACAAGTAAAGTTTTTTCCTTTATGGTTAAAAAGGGTAAATATTTTTCAAGGAAAGTCACACTTATGTTTTCTAACATGTTGGTTCAACCAACAGAGGATGAGGGTGATGAACAATCAGTAAAGGACCATCTAAAAACCACAACTTACACCCCTCTACTCCTCACCAAGTGAAGTTCATGTTGTGCTTCTGTCTGACCATCAACTAGACTTCACCTATATCCATATTATGATTCCATTCCAGAGAGTTCTGGTGGGAATCATGGAGGTCAGTCATCCAGTGATAAATCCCTTTCAGGGAATGAGGGTGACACGACACTCTAAAGTGTGTATGATCTTTGTATCTTTTGTGGTTACACAGGTTACAGATCATGCTAGGTAAAAATTAATCACTTGATGGCACATATCAATGAAGCTTAAGAAGAAAGGCCAAACAAACTGTTTATTGCACTATGCCACAAAGTTCCTTGGGTAAAGAAGTGTCTCCTTGAAGAAAAGATTGGTGGGAAAAGAAAGTCCTTGAAGGAGACAATGGATGCAAAAAGGTGTATGTACTCCAAAACAGGGGAGGAGGACCTCGACAAGCTCGGAACTTCAGTCATACTAAAGATCCATTATTTAATGATCTTGCTGATGATGTTGGATTATATGGATACTGAGAATGCTCAAGATGTGGGGAGGACAAGAAATGTAGTGTATGAAGAGAAAGAGAGTGCTAAAGATGCAGTTAGTACTGAAGATGTAGTTAGTGCTGACAAGGAAAAAGTTAGTAATGACAGATCAAAAGATAGTACCGATAATGAAAAAGATAGTACCGACAAGGAAAAAGATAGTACCGATAGACCAGATGATGGTACTGAAGGAAGAAGTGCTACTCCAACAACTCCGACACCTACTCCTACAACTTTTAGAGATGATGAAACTATTGCTCAAGTTCTTCTCAACATGAGCCAAGTCAAAGCAGTTTCAAGAGAAAAGGAGAAAGGAGTTGAACTGAAGGATGTAGAGAAGACTGAGAGACCTAGGCCTACTTCAACCAGATCATTATTGACATTAAAGCCTCTTCCAAAGATTGATCCAAAAGATTATAAGGGAAAAAGAAAATTAAAGGAGGGGAAGATGAGTCTTGGATACGAATACTGAAGGTATTCCTGAAGCTGAAAAGAAATTTAAGCAACTTGCTAGGGATGAAGAGATGGCTAGAAAGGTACAAGAAGATTGGGAAGCAAAAGAAGAAGTTAAAAAGCTAGCTGAGGAAGAAGCTATAAAGGCTGCCCTTTCAAATGAATATGACTTTATTCAAGCAAGAATTGAAGCTGATAGACTTCTAGCACTAAGACTTCAAGATGAAGAGAGAGAGAGAGAGAGCAGTTCACTGTGGAAGAGAGAGCAAAATTCCTTCATGATACAATTGCAGCTCAAAGAAGGTTTCTTGCAGAACAAAGAGCTATTGCAATAAGGAATAGACCTCCTACAAGAACTCAGCTTAGGAATCAGATGATGACATATTTGAAACATGTTGGAAACAAGAAACACTCAGACCTGAAGAACAAAACTTTTGAAGAAATACAAGCTTTATATGAGAAAGTGAAAGGTTTGATGAAAGTTTCACTGTGTGGGTTTCCACTGTGATTAATGATGATTAGGAGATGAATGAAGGAGCAAAAGATCTTGAACAGAAGAGATTAAAGAAGAAGGTTGCTAAAGAAACTCCAAAGAAAGACGACACAGAAAAGGTACCTACTAAGGTAGATGTGATAGAGCAGGGTACAAAGAAGAGAAAAAGTGGTCATATAAAGATGCTTGCTAGGAAAAAGAAAAATGACACAATCAGATGTTGATAGTAATGATGAGGACAGAAAGTATCTGAAGATTGTTACATTTAATGGAGAGAAAATATGTTATTACAAGGTTGAACAAGATATCATCACCAGATGGAGACTATCTTGTTATTTATAGAGCCAATGGGAACTTAGGCATTCAACTATCTATTGGATTGTACATCATACGCTTTGTATCAAGCAAGATTTATTTCACTTGTATGAATTAGTGATGAAGCAGTACTCAGAAGTCACAATGGAAGGAATTGAGTTGATTCTTTAGGGAGATTTGAAGATAATAATCGAATCCTCAAAAGAAGAAAATGATCAAAGTGACTTCTGGAAAAATCAACAAAATTGGAAGATTGTCACATGGAGATAATAATAAAGCTTGTGGAGTTTACATATTAGAGCTTGAAGATGGGACAGTCATTCATATGTTGGTTGAAAGAAGGTATCCTCTTTCAAAGGATTTGATGCAAAGGATGCTTGATTTTGGATTAGAAGTTGAGATAGAAAGTACTGTTGCTCTAGATTTGATCAGATTTATTAAGCAACAGATTGGTAAAGAGTGATGCTATGAATGGAGATGAGAAGGGTTTGAGTGTTGGCTAACCACCACACAACAAATGGTCATCAGTTCACCATGCTTAATTAGCAATAAGAATCTGGCTTGTCATTAACCAATATGGTTGTGTTAAAGACTCCTTCAAATCCTTTATGGCTTGACAATTTACCACAAAAACATAGTAGGGGTTTCAATCTCCTTGCTTCTAGGTGAAGAGTTGGCTAGTCCAGATCAAAAAGGTTCTTGGTAAAGACTACTTAATTCTATGATAGCTGATAGTTTGCCTAAAAAATATATGGTTTGATCAATGCACAATGTCTATGGCAAAGAAGCATTGGCTAGTCCAAAAGCAAACGCTATTTGGTAAAGACATTTCCTATCATGTTGATGGTTGACAGTTCTACCAAAAACTATATGGTAATAACTCACCATATTTAGCAATAATGAGTTGACTATCCCAGAGCAATACGGTCTTGGTAAAGGAATATCAAATTACTTTTTGGCTGGTAGTTTGCCAAAAACTACAAAGCCAACTTAGTTGGATTGTTGCTGAAAAGATGTTGCTGTTGAAGACGTGTTGAAGAAGGATAACAAAAGATGTCAACGATTAATAAAGATCAAGATCAAGATTTGACAAAGTGTTTGGATACATCCTCCAAGGAACTTAAGGAAGAAAAATCAAAAACAAAGATAGGTTCATGAAGTTAAACAAGTTCAACAATCCATGTTTAGGGGAGGATTGTTTGGGAATTATGTATTCCTAACTTAGTACCGTTAGTTCTATACTTAGTTTACGGCTATTATGTTAGTACTGACAGACAAAGTGTTATGTATTTCTCTCATGACTTAGTTTAGTACGGTAGATATAAAAAGTTAGTAACAGGTTAAGAGATATGTATGAGATATTATAGGAAAAGATATGTATTATCTTTTACGCGTTTTGTAAGCCAAGATTAGGGTTTTCCTTAGTGTATAAAAGGAACCCTCACGGCATAGTTAGAGACATCAGTTCAATATATATCTCATCTCATACAATCATATCTCATAGTTAGTAATCTGTAACCCTTAAAGCAGATTAATAAAAATCAAAGTTTAGTATTGTTCTTCTTAATACTACTGTGTAGATTCCGCATATACAATAAGTATTCATAGTCAGTGTTTCTCTATAGTCAATCTGTATTTATACAAGTTGGCTATCACCCTTAGCAGGCTGCAAAGATCTGTTCAGTTTGGGACTCACAATATTGACACCCATAACAACTTCATGCAACACCCAATTGATAAGTTCCGCTTTCTGTAACCACGAATTACATGAACATGCCAGGCCTGATGCACTAACAAACTACAAGCCTAAACCCTACATGAACACGGCACACCTAATGCAATAATAAACCAAGAAGTTGCAGCAAACAAATCACCAATAATCAAACCCAATTGCATAGCTACACCTTCCAAACCAAATATTAATCGATCAAATACAAATGTTCCAAAACTTAACAACAAACAACTCAATACACCACTCATTTAGCGAAACGATTCAACAATCTAAATGATAAAATGCAAATGCTCTAAAAGTCAACAACCTAAAATACCAATTACTAAGCTTCATTTTATATAACCTTTGTTAATATAAATAATGTATAAAACGTTATTTATATTTACGGTCTCTCTACGTCTTGATTATGAGAAAATGTAAAAACGTCTTACATAAAAGTTTACGTAAACAAGTTTTTAGTCGTAAAATTTCATTTCGACAGAGCATCACTTCTGGCATGAATAATGATTATTAAACTTGTTCAAGTAATGATTAAAGAAAAACTTTTCAGTTAATTTACATTTTTACAAAGAACTAGACATTCTTTAAAAATGATACAAACTATTTAAAATAAATGAAAAATGATTTGATAAATTCCAAATTTGAATACAGCTTCTAGAAGCCTAATATTGAAATATTATGGCAAGATTTACAAGTTACCACAAAAAGACAAAAACCAACTATGCGATGTGCCCTAATCGATAAAGGAACCATCACACCGTAAAGGAGTGGGGGTCTCCTCTCTTGTCTATAAATAGCAGACCATTTCTTGATATAAACCACCTTTTTTCACATAGTTTTCTCTACATATTTTCAGTAACATGTAACCACTTTCTTTTGATCATTACACCTGTATAATCTCATTTAAAAGTGATCCAATCTTTGACTCACTTTGAGTAACAAGTCAAGAACACAAGATCTTCAAGATGTTTGTTCTTATAGTATAGTTGTAGTTGTTGTAACACTTGTTACAATCATAGTGTAGATCGAGTCCATATCATCTAATCTTGTTTTTTAGTTAGACCAGGTTAGTATTTGTGACCTGAACATATTTGTGAGTGTTGGTTTGTATTTGTTTTCCTGAAAATACTTGCGTGAGTAGGTTAGTATTTAGTCTAGAAAATACGCGAGTGTCGAGTTTATTATTTTAGTCCTTAAAATAAAACTGTGAAAGGTTTGGTTCTATCCTGAGAAGAACTCGACATTTAGCTTAGTGTCGTAAAATATTATAAGCAACGTTGTACGGTTTTCTCCGCCTGAAGGGAGCTTGTTTACATAGTGAAGTTAAATCCTGAGTTGGGTACTCGGAGAGTAGATTAGGGCGAAGAGGAGCTTCGTAGCTGAACCACTATAAATCTATGTGTCTTGGTTTGATTTTTCCATCTCTTATTTATATTGTCACATATCTTATATCATTATCTTGCATTTATATTGTGATTCATTAATTTTAACAAACCAAGAAGCAACAACAAACAAATAACCAATACTGAAATCAAATCTCATAGGTACATTTTCCAAACAACATACTAAATTTCTAATTCTCTAACCCCTAACTTCCAACAAAACATGAAGCTAAAAACCACATAACAGAGTCACACCTTCCGTTGAATAAACATAAAAAAGAGGTGTTTAAACATACATACAACAAAGTAATGTCGAACGTTCTTTCGTCAACGGCATGATGAAAAGAAATATGCCTTTTACAACCCCTAACTACAAACAAAACATGACAACCAAACCACATTAGATAGTTACACCTTTGAAACTACAAACACACTAAAGAACAATAGAAAAGAAGCTGTTTAGGCATAAAACAAAAGAAACTCGAAACCCTCCTTCTACTACCCATAACTACAAACAAAACATCAAACAACCAAACCACATTAGATATTCACACCTTCCAAACTACAACCACACCAAAGACCAATAAAAAAGAAGATGTTTAGGCATACCAGAAATTAATGGCAAGATAAAGATAGCATGTTGATGTGTTTCGTCGTGTGTAGGTAATATTTGTTGTTCAAGTTTTACTATTTATATTTTGCCGACTATGCCTATTAACAAACACTAACGGGCAGTGTACCTGATCAGTTGTAGGTTCGTTGGTAAGTAGGGTGTCGATCACTAAGAGCGAGAATGTTAACTCTAAATTCATCAGTATTTTAGATATCTAATTAAGCCTAATTAAACTAGTTAAATTTATCTAAACTTAAATTAAAGCAAAAAGGGGGGTTTTCAGCCTGAGAGACTGGCATGAGTTTTTGTAACAACTGGCAATTTTTAGAATTTTAAATGACTATGTTACCCTTTGACTTTTCAGGTCCGACGTGACTTTTTGACTTTTGGTCATTTATTGTCACATAAAAACGATTACCGCGTACCCGGTAATTTTTCGGAACATATTTAAATAATAAATCATATTTATTATTACATATCTCTCACGTGCAAATTTATTTTTTACTTATTTGACTTGAAAACGAAAAGATATATGTTATTCCTAAGTTGATTTATCAAAAACGACCTGCTAAATCACGTTTTCATGACTCGGACTCTAAAGCAATTTGATATAAAACGACATTCTGGACAACTTTTTAGTTTTGCTCGAGACAAGAAAACGAGCAAAAAATGACCGAAATACCCTCACAAATTTTTTGAAACGAGAACAACGCGTACCGACACGAAAATAATTAAACTACATTTAATTATCACTTTTTATTAAATAAAAATATTTAATAAATTATTTGTCATATTATTTAGAAACGTTTATTAAAAACGCAAATGTTCGAGTCAAAGTTGTATTTTTACGAATAAAACTTACCCGAGACATCCAATGACTATCAAAATAAAAAAATAAACATTAAATAAATTTTATAAAAACATTTATAAAATATAGTCAAGTAAATACTCATTTTTATAGGAAAAATGATTTGGAAAACAATGGCGCAAGTTTCGTGTTATGAAATCATTCATTATACTAGGTAAATCGAGTCATATCGAACCATTAAATAAAAAAAGTAACAATTAGGTCCCCTATGGTAAATATTTACACCATCACTCCCCCTAACTATCCTAGGCTTTGCCCACATTTTTTTGAAACTATCCATATATTTATATTTAGAAAATGAATGTAGGGTTTACACAACATCATGTATAACCCTAACCTAACACATACATCATCATCACACTCTCTCTTTTCCAAGGACGTCAGTAAGCCGGATCCGGCCAACCTCCGACCACCACTCCAGCTGCACCGCCACCACCATCACCGCTGCACCACGCTACCGTCCTCACGCCATACCCCATCATGGATCCATCAACATCATCGTCATCCACCACCATCGATCCACCGGATCTGTCGCCCCTCATCACCACGAACCAGCCACCACCATCGTCATCATCTCCATCCGAACACCCTCGTCACCACCATGCAACCACCACCACAGCCACCATTGTCTCCACCACGACAGCGACCCACAAAAGGGTGTTTGTTTTTGTTTGGAGGGTGCGTTTGGGTTTATAAAACGTATAGGGTACGTTTGGTTGGATGTGTAACAGCTAGGTTGCGTTTGGTTTAGTATAAACACCATAAGAGTGCGTTTGGTTGTGCAGAAAGCACCATAAGGGTGCGTTTGGCTTAGCATCACCACTATAGGGTGCGTTTGGCTGTGCAGTTTCACCGATAGGGTGCGTTTGGGTTAACATAAGCAACATAGGGAGTGTTTGGTTTAGCAGTTTCGCTATAAAGGTGTGTTTGGTTTGACAGTTACAACATAAGGGCGCGTTTGGGATTAACAAAACTGCCAAAAGGGGCGTTTGGGTTAATAAAACTGCCAAAAAGGGGCGTTTGGGTTAACAGAAAAACCATAAGAGTGCGTTTGGTTTAGCAGCAGTTAGGAGTGCGTTTGGTTGGCTGTGTAACAGCCGTAAGGGCGTGTTTGGGTGAGCAGGAAAACCATTAGGGAGCGTTTGGTTTATATAATCGACAAATAAATATATCGTAAGGTTTATAAATATAAAACCGGATATAATGGTGGTTAAATGGTTAAATAAATGTGATATTTATTATTTTGTTTAGTTTAGATATATATATATATATATATATATATATATATATATATATATATATATATATATA
>BQNB010007598.1:4515-30926 GCA_026074375.1 Tanacetum coccineum | reverse complement strand
GTATGCGTCTCGCTAAGACAATTTTCAGACTTAGAATAATAAAGGTGTATTTCAGCATATGACACTTGCGTGGTCAGAGTTTTGGACTCAGATTGTAACCTCGTTACTTAACGTTAGGACGAAACAAAAACATCTTAATAAACTAGGACCTACTGGCTTTAATTTATCTTTTATAACCTTTGTGAGTCGGGGTTGTTAACTGGGTCGAAAAGGGGTCAAAAGATGGGTGTTCACGTGGGCAGACCTGGCTGGTTGCACACCAGGTGTTTGACAGTTTGTCGACTCCTGTGACAAACTGCCAAGTTCACAAGCGATTTGTGAGCATGTTACTAAACGAAAAAGAGTGGTTTTTATTCAAGATTAAAGTTGGTACTTCGGGCTTTATATATCATTATGTGTTTTGTTATTTTGGTTAGTAAAATTGACACAACAATTTAAAGAAAAGAGCTCGCTGGCTGCTTTACAAAAGAGGGTAAAGTGACAGTTTTTCACGCCTAACTTTGAGTTCTGTTTGCGAGTTCTTTACTCAACCAAAACCCATGACACTCGGCCCATAACAAACCTTATACATCAGGCTTTAACTGAAAGCTCTTGGTTCTGACCTAATACTAATCATTTGCGTAAACTAGTTGTCAAAAGTTGTTAGTTTGGCTGTTTTAATGAAATGCATAAGTCTTGCAATTTTTTTCATAGGGTTTTAAATTGTCGTAACTTCTTTGATTCCTAATTATTTTCCATGATTCAAATTGCAAAACATACTTCTCTAGGCCTACTATGACTAGACACTAAATCCTGGACTTAGGGGTCACATTTACTCATCGTACCCTTTTCCCAATTTACCCATTGACACGAGTTAATAATAAAAAGTGAGTTGTGGACATGTGATTACACAATTCGACTAATATTCATACGGCATATCATTTGGCATACTAGGGCTTATTCTAGGATACATTAGCAGTATGATATACTCACTTAACCTAGGTGATCACGCCAAACCAAGGTGTCGTTCATGTTTTACTCGAATAGCAGAAAGAAAACGAAATCTTTCAAGTAACGATTTTATGATAAGTTTTCTCAAGCACTACTAAGGACGAATGCACGTAATTTTATAAAAGAAAAGAGGTGCGAACTCATAGAAAACGCAAAGGGAAGGAAACGTATGGAATTTGACCCGATGAAACCCTAATTTTGCTACAAGCCCAACTCAACCACGACTGTCAAACCAAACGTCCCACAACGCTTGTCCTCCACTCGTGCACTTGAAACAACCCGTCAAACACCCCTAGCTTTCTTGAACTTCGACCAAAAATAGATCTCACAAGTAACGAATTTAGGGTTTTGGAAGAAAGTGGTGGTGTGATGTTTCGTGGATTGTATGTGTGTCGAAAACAAGAATAAGTGAACAAGAGAACCAAGGTGAGAGGATGAAGTGTGTATCTGATGGAGTTATATCTTTTGTGTTTTCTGTTTCTGTTGAATGCAAAGGGGTATGTACGCCCTTCTTATACTCATAAAATAAAGCACGCATAGTGTTTCAATAGAAATTACGTTCTAATGTTAATCCAAATAGGGTAAGGGATTTTTGGGTTTCCACATAGTCAATGCATAGTATATAAAAGTGATATATTTTTCTACTTACTTGTTTTATAAACTCTTTGGGGGAGATACATGCTTGTTTACAAACTCTTTTACATACTCGTTTATTTTATAACAATGTGATTACTTTTCAAAGACTTAGTGAAGTTCATAGCCTCGCTTTTACTTATTTACATGCTTTATAAACCCGCGAGGGGGATACATGCTTAAACTATGAATTTTGGAACAACATGATTATTTTACTATGAATGCAAGTGTTTTTCCAACTGTATGCTATCGATACATTATTGCCTATGTAGCTTCCAGTGCCATTATTTCCATATCATGAACCATTAATTGCTTACGAGTAAACGCGAATATTGTGAATAGATCTATTGGGGGTGATGACTCCCGTTGGTATACCTATGCTTGTCGTAGCCAAACGTACTATATTTGACTCAATGGGTAACTTTCGAAGACGAAGAGTACGCCATGGCGGTAAGAGACTTCAAGAAGTTCTTTAAAAGAAGAGGTAGATTCGTGAGACAACATGTAACACCCCCAAAATGGGCCACATCGGAATATGATGTTCCGGGGGGTATTGCTTCATAGATAAGTAGCAAAAGATATGAGAACAACCTCTATAAGAGTCGTTTGAAAACTGATACATTGGATTTCATAAATGGTTCGTTATAAAAGCCCATAGGCTTAACTTGTTTAACTTGGAAAAGTAAGATTTCACAATATAACAATATTTCAAAATGTAATGCATGTAAATCTTTATGATAATATGACTTCAAGAATAAGTAAACAAGAGAACCAAGGTGAGAGGATGAAGTGTGTATCTGATGGAGTTATATCTTTTGTGTTTTTTGCTTCTGTTGAATGCAAAGGGGTATGTACGCCCTTCTTATACTCACAAAATGAAGCACGCATAGTGTTTCAATAGAAATCACGTTCTAATGTTAATCCAAATAGGGTAAGGGATTTTTAGGTTTCCACATAGTCAATGCATACTATATAAAAGTGATATACTATTTGGGACGTGGGAGCAAAACCAAGAGGGATCATCTAGATTATCACGAGTGTGTGTGGGGTTTCACAAAAGAGATTATGGGCTTTTATACATTGGGTAATAGGGTCATTTGAGGATGAGATATTTGTGCACTTATCTAGTCAAATAATATAGGTTTTTAGGATTTGGAAACAAAGCTTGTATGCGACTTATGGCTATATTGTAGGGAAGATCATTTGTGTCTTGTATGATATTTATTGCTTGAGAGTTTTGTTGCTTGCCTTATTTGAAAACAAAGAAGAAACGAGTCTTGTCCTAATTGTACTTATAGATTATACACTAAGTGATGGAAAGAAAAGAATGGAACATATTCGTTTTTGGTTAACTATGTTGTACAGGATATCTTAGTGAAACACAGTACTAATTCAGTTATTAACATTCTTGGTTAACTTTATTAAATTTAGCTAGACGATTTAAAAAGTAAGCGCGTAAAACTCTATAAGGAAATAAATAGAATAATTTAAACTGTAACATGACCTGAAAACACGGGGTGTTATACGTCCCTTGATGTTTATTTTTGTTTGTCATCAGCCCCAATCCCCTCTGTATGATCATGTCAATCGTTTATTTGATCCGCAATGTTGCATGACGAAGTTCCATTTACTCATATATTGTGAACTACTAGTTGCATATTAAAATAGCCTATATCACTGCGCTACATCAGTACAGCGGTTCTTTAAAAATCACATATTTTTTTTGGAAATATTTTCATCTAGTATTTTCCATCTGTAGATAGGGAAGGTTAAGGTTATAACATTTTTAAAGCTAAGATAGTATAACGGTTTATAACTGTAAAGCTTCCACCGCTACAAATTGCGAAGTTTCGGACATAGAGCAATGACTATAGCAAGGAAGTGACTGAGCTTTCAAGCAGAAATTAAACCTGTTCACCCTGGAAGCCTTAACTGGGCGAGAAACGTACCATAGGTCAAGGTTCATATAATGTGGGTCAATAGCTTTTTGGTTGGATAAATTAGTAAATAGTTTTTATAATTCTCACAGATGTTAAGGAAAAGATGGTAATTTCAAAACAAATTAAGGGGTATCAGTTATAAGAAACCCTTTAAAGACATCTTTACAAAAGTTTTAAGCTCTTTTAATAACACGTAGCAAGGAGAGTGATACTGTTTAACTGCAGTTAAATAAAAGAATCGAATATTCATTAAATTCAGTTCCTAAACCAAACCCATCCCAAGTCTGTGCATCCTGAAGTATTTTAATCTTATTTTACTATTCATAAGAATATTTTAATATTAAAACTAATATTAAAAAAATGAAACAGAAAGGGGAGACATGCAGGGGACATCCCGAGTTATGTATAATAGTATTAATCTTATACTATATAAGATTGAGTTGGGGGATTTGAATGGTCAGTATTAATGATATAGCTTATTGAATGAGGAACAAGTTTGGAGGCTTCAAGGATGTCGTGCTTACAGCTTTACGAATTGTTCACTTCAGTACCAAAAATTGGACTAACTTCGCAGTGTTTATGATTTCAATATATTAAAGCCTAAAACCACCCACGGCCTTTCTGTTTGCCCTCATTGCTCATCTTACCTCTTATATGTATGACGCAATCACATCAGGCGTTACAACAGAGGATTTTATTCCATTCCCATACACATAAACCACACCCCACACACACACACACCCACCAAACAGAAAACAATTCGTTTAACAATCCATTCGCCCCAGCCCAAGACAACAAATCAAATCACCACCACCACCAGGTTCAAAGTTGCGGCAGCATAAACTCGAGTTATATGGATTAAGAATCTAATATAATTTTTATAACCTTTGATCTTTGTAGCTGCTGCTTCCGGGTAAGGTTGATTGTATCCAATTATTGTTTGTTTTTTTTGTTTTTTATGAAAGATTTATGGCTTTTGGTGTTTATGGGGTTTAATTATATTCCTTTAGATTAATAACCTTTTGAGGTTTTTTGGATTGATAAATATTATTGCATTTTGATTTAGGCAGATTCTTGAATTCTAAATTGTTTGTTTTTTTGCAGGACATGGTGGGAAAATGATGGGACCATGAAGAGTCGAGGTTTTCTGCTTAATGCATCAGCAACTACGCTTGCCTTCCCTGGGTGGTAGCGGATGTCACAAATCGTATCACAAGAAGCCACCAACCATCGCATTTTGTCTCATGTTCAAGGCTCCCTTTTTGGGTCAGGGAGGATAAGTTGTAAGCTCTTGTGGTCGGTGAACACGGTACACCTTGTCCCGTAAAAGTAATGTCTCCACATCTTAAGCGCGAACACTACAGCTCTGAGCTCTAGGTCATGAGTGGTGTAGTTTTTCTTGTGGATCTTCAGTTGTCGAGAGGCATAGGCTATAACCTTCTCGTTTTGCATAAGCACAACACCCAATCCTTTATGCGAAGCGTCACAATAGACAATAAAGTTTTCTGATCCTTTAGGCAAGGCCAGAATAGGTGCGCTACATAGCTTTTGCTTAATCAACTGAAATGCAACTTCCTCCTTTTCTCCCCAGTTGAACTTCACATTCTTCTGAGTCAATTTAGTCATGGACTTTGCTATCTTGGAAAAGCCTTCAATGAATCTTTTGTAATAACCGGCGAGTCTTAAAAATTAGCGGATCTTTATTGGACTCTTAGGAGATGCCCAATCTTTAATTGACATCGATCCGTTGCAAGATCTACATGAATTCCCTTGTTGTCTATCATATGGCCAAGAAATTGCACTTTTGGAATCCAGAATTCACACTTAGAGAATTTTGCGTACAACTCTTCCTTCATAACCGGTCAAAATAGAGGAGACCTAGATCCACATTTTAAGCTTCATAAGACAAGGACACCTTGTTTTCTAGTTAAGTGGTCCTAACTCGAAAATGATATCAAGCGAAGACAATCACAAACTTATCCAAATAAGGTTTGCACACCCGATTCATGAGGTCCATAAATATTGCCGGTGCGTTTGTCAAACCAAAAGGCATTACTTGAAATTCATAATGCACGTAATGCGTCCTAAACGCGGTCTTGGGAATGTCTTCTTCACGAACTCTCAACCGATGGTAACCTGAAGTCGATTTTCGAGTAGACACTCGACCCTTGAAGTTGATCGAATAAATCATCAATTCTAGGAAGTGGATAATGGTTCTTCACCATTAACTTGTTTAGTTCACGATAATCGATGCACATGCGAAAAGATCCATCTTTCTTCTTGACGAACAAGACCGGGGCTCCCCAGGGTGAAGAGTTTGGTCTTATAAATCCCTTGTCGGATATTTCTTGAAGTTGTTTCACCAGTTCTTTCATTTCGGATGGTGTCAACCGATAAGGCGCCCATACTACAGGTGCAGCACCCGGTACCAAATCAATTTGGAACTCTACTTGTCGAGCTGGTGGAATACCCGACAAGTCTTTAGGAAAAACGTCAGGAAAGTCTCTAACAATCAGCACGTCTTCAAGTCGCTTCCCCTCCGAATTGTCTTTGGCTTCCTTCGTGGTAATGTGTGCTAAAAATACATCACATCCCTTTAACAACTACTCTTGTGCTTTAGTGCACGAAATGATATTCAGTCGGGATTCTTCCCTTTGGTGGTTTCCATTGCCTTGAAAAATTAACATCTCTCTTCCGAAAGGAACTCGCACAATCTTCTCGTCACAGATGATCACTCCCTGATACTTTGTTAACCAATCCATTCCAATAATGCCGTCAAAACTACCGAGTGGGACCGGCATCAAGTTGATGTTGAAAGGGTGGTTCATAAAGTTTAGAGTGCAACCATAAATTCTGGTGTTAACTCCTATGATTTTCCCATCGGCTATATCTACATCATAATGACTTTCTAACGTAGTGGGGGTAATGTTAATCAAGGCACTAAAGGTATTAGATACAAAGCTTCTATCCGCACCAGTATCAAACAAAATTGTCGCATAACGGTTGTTGAGGAGAAACGTACTCGTGATGACGTTAGAGTCTGGGCTAGTATCTCTTCCTCCCAAAGCATAAGCTCTTCCCTAAGCTATGTCATTTCCGTTGCCATTCCCACGGTTCTTCAGTTTTGGGCAATTCTTCTTTATGTGACCAGTGTTACCACATTCATAGCATGCTCCTGCCTTTTGATTCTTGTTATTGTTGTTGTTGTTGGTACTGACCTGACAATCATTGGTAGCATGACCATACCTCTTACAGTTTCCACATTTGGGTGCACATTGTTCGGTGTGGTGGTAGTTGCACTTGGTGCACAGAGGTAGATTTCTAGTGTAAGCCTTCTTTTCACCAGGGCCAGCAGTGTGTGCCCTAGCTACATTTTGCTTCTTGTAGGGTTGTTGATTGTTTCTTGATGAATCATCAGCCTTTCTCTTGTTGTCATTCTGCCTTTCTGCATAAGTGTGTAGTTTTTGATCCATCAAGTCGTTGGCCAACTTGATAGCATTATCAAGAGTTTTGGGTCTTGCAGACATGACGTTCCCATGAATGTTATCAGGAAGTCCACTAATGTACTTGTCAATCTTTTCGGTCTCATCAGCAAGAAATTTGGTGCACACCAAAGCTAGTTCTTGGAAACGCTACGTATAGGCTGCAACATCGTTTCCCCTGACCCTGAGATTCCACAGTTTAATTTCAAGTTTCTTGATTTCACCTTTTGTACAATATTTATCCGTCAACTTCTTCTTGAGAGTTCCCCAAGTCATAGCATAGGCGGCATCATGACCTAAGGTTCTCACATGGCCATTCCACCAGGTTAGTGCAGCACCTAGCAGAGTGCAGGTAGCGAAATTCACTTGATTGTCAATGGCACAACCACTAATGTGAAATAATGATTCCATATTTTTAAGCCATTGAGACAAGCCAACAACGCCTTCAGTTCCCTTGATGTTCAAGGGTTGGCATTTCATGAAATCGGTGTAGGTTTATACACGTGCAGGTTGCACAGGCCTTCTAAGTCCTCTACCCGAATTATGGCTTGCATCATCCTGAGTATGGGTAGAGTTTCTTTGGATTGCCCGATGGATCATAGCTTGAATGGATTCTGGAGTCATGGCGTCATTTGCTCCTTATCTTGTTACAGGCATGATTTCACTAATCACAAGAATACAATGTACGTGAGATATAATTACAATGTCGATACAAATGGATATGATAATAATAATTACACCACAACACAATGGAGAATGAATAAAATGAAATCAACCATAACATAATACATCAACATTTCATAACATAATGTCGAATCGTACATGATTTGTTTGGATACAAAATGACCACTAATGATCTAGTACAGAAAATGAAAATACGTCCTAGATTCTATTAGCTGGGAGTTACACATAAAACTTAATAGACTATACAAGATAGCTAGAAATGAAAAGTACAACTAACAGCTATTGCCGGTGTCCTCCACCGTATCAATCTGAGCTCTAGCCTCTAGTATATGGGTACGCATCATCTGTCTAACTGCATAATCCCCAGCTCTCTGGCGCTGCCACTCCATACGACTCATGTGAGTCTCCAGTGTCTCAAGTCGCGCCAATAATGCCCTGTTCTGAGCCTCAGAACTGAGGTAAGCCTAGAGTACCTCATGCAACTCTGTCTCGTAAGCGGTCCTCTGGCCTCTCACTACATCAATCTCTAGTCTAATGTATCTGCGGTCAGTCCGAGCATCATGCAGCTATGTATAGAAATCCTCATTCTCTTGCCTGTGAACCTGTGCCTGGTAGCTGACCCTCAAGTTGACTTCCTCAATGAAAGTCATCATCCTATGCTCAAAAGCCTGTAAAGCTCTAACATAACCAACATCCTCTGTTCTGTCAGCAACTCTAGCAATAGTCCGGGCATCATGACCAGGACTACGAATCAAACCCTGTCCTGCCTCAACAGTATCAACAAAATCATACTGACGTCTAGGTGTTCTAGCAGTAGCAGCATCATAACTCTCTGCTACATCACACCCAGGTGGGGGAGCAGTAAGTACAAATCTCCTCCGAGGTGGCATGTACTCCTCGGGGATGTCATCTCTCATACAGATCATGGCTGCCTTATGACCCAATGGTGCCTGATCATAGGTAGGGCTGGTGGGTGGTATAGGTGCGGCAACATGCTCAGCAATGCGTGCCTTCATGGATGCTGACATGGGTGACTCAAGTCTGACAGTCTTTCGTGCCTTACAAAGACATGTCTGAGAAAAAAGGACCCTAGTCTGAGGTGATCTAGGTGTAGGTGCAGACTTATCAGTCTCAAATGCCTCTGTATCCCCAGCTGAGGGAACAGGGTCAACAACAGGTACCATAGAAGAGTCAGCCGGAGCTGGGTGATCCTCCTCCTCCTCGTCCTCAGTGGGTTCCTCATCCTCATCATATGCATCATCATCATCGTCATCATCCTCGGGCACATGCTCCTCACTAGGATCCTCCTCGGGATCCTCATCGTCATCCTCCTCTCCATCCTCAGGCTTATCTGGATAATCAATAGAATCCGCATCAGTATCCTCCTCTATTGAATCTGAGTCATCAAGGTATCCCGGTGACTTAGCAGTCGGTAAAGCATCCTCAGCATAAGGCTGATCCTCGACATGGATGTCATCATCTGATGGTGCGTGGTACTCTGGGTGTTATAGCTCCGGAACATATGCTGGTACATGCTCATTTAACTCCATGGGGTCAGGTACATAGGCAGGTGACAGTGGGTGTGCCTGCCCCTGTTGGGCCACCTCCTCATAGGGGTCCATCTCTGGAAGCTCGCCGACATTCACGAGTGCAATACCCCATGATGATGGTCCATTTGAATCAGAAGATACGGACGTATAGGTAACAGCGGACGATGCGTTGTCTGATGACATGGCAAATCTGTAACCATAATATAAACTTGTATAAGTATATTATATGGAACAAGCAGTAATAGACGTAATGTAATAGTAACACGTATATAACTTATGTAAGCACTTAGTATAATCAACTAATGCTAAAATGGTGCATGACATGTAAGTATGTATACTAGATGCAAACTAGATGCAACACTACTTGTTTGTATGTATGTCCCTTTGAAAACTTTTGAATGACACAATGTTTGAAAACGGTTATAGACCAAGCAAAAGTTTTTGACCTGGTTCTCTATAACCTTAGCTCTAGATACCAATCTGTAACACCCCCAAAATGGGTCACAGCGGAATATGATGTTTCGGGGGCATTACTTCATAGATCAATAGCACAAGGTATGAGAACAACCATTACAAGGGTCGTTTAAAAACTGATACATTGGATTTCATAAATGGTTCGTTACAAAAAGCTCATGGGCTTAACTTGTTTATCTTGGAAAAGTAAAGACTTCACAACATAACAATGTTCCAAAATGTAATGCATGCAAATCTTTATGATAATGTGACTTCAAATGACGACCAGCCAATGTATCCGTGACTTGTACCTTATTGACCTGAGAAAACATGTTTAAACTGTCAACAATAATGTTGGTGAATTTATAGGTTTATGAATTAAATGAAGCGGATAGCAAGATTTTCCTGTAATAGAGTAACAAATACAATATCACAAAAATGTATTACGAAATGCACTAAGCTCATGACACCGAAGCTAAACAATGTATGTATTTCAAATACACATAAATGACTTTGCCCAATGTAGATGTTCAACCCGTAACATCCATGAATCCAAATGGTATACATTCGTCGTTTCCGGCCAACCGGTAAACTAGCAAGCGCTACTTGCCCGAACGGGGATGTTAATCCCAAATAGATCTATTCATAACATTCGCGCTCACATAATGCAATTAACAATTACATCCATGCAATTAACAGTTCATGATAATGGGCATAGTGGGTTATAGCTACTTAGGCAAACTCGTAATATTTGAATTTAAAATGTACTTGCATCCATGTTGAAAACAAACATGATCTCATCCCCGGCATCCATGTTGAAACAAATATGATCTCCTCCCCCGAGATAGATTTGGATAAAATGATTGAAAATGTATTATAGTGGGGACTATAAACCCCACCCACCACAGTAAGTAATGTTATGGAGTGAAAGGTTTTCGTGGCAGGGAAAAACGATGCAAAGTAACTTTTATCCGCATTCTATGATTTAAAGAAATACATATTCACTTAATCGGAAATATAATAATATTAAACCACTTGCAATATCGCCCCTAGTGTGTGGTGATTTTTAATTGAATTAAATGGCATTTGGAAAATAAATTCCTTATTTTAAATGGTCAACTTTATGGGTCACGAGTTTTAAACCGCATGTATATATATTAGACTCAGCATTTAAGAAACTAGGTTGTACATACTTTGAATTATTAGTTTGGGTCAGTCCTTGGTTTGGTCTCTAAATGCGTTAAATAATTAGATGAAACATTTACGTTTTCCTTTTAAATTAAACTTATAAATTTGTAAGTGTTATCATGAGGTGTCGTTAGAGTTTTACAATTAAATTCTGGACTTGTTACTTTATTATATCACAAGCAAAAAGGTGTTTTACAAACTAGGCCATGTCGTCAATAACTTTCGTTATTTAAGTTTTGCTTAAATATGTCGTTTAATATATTAAAAATGTGGCCAAAGGGGAGGTGTCGCGTCTGCCAACAGTCTTAACCATTAAGACTGTTGACACAAGTGACAACAGTACTAACTTCAAAATACATTTTCGCGTTCGTTTCTACATATTATGACAAACTAAAAATACTTTTGGAAACTGGGCCAGGAGTACTACAGTTCATCTCTTATAGGATTTGAGGGCAGAGGTCGTTATGAGGGTCGAAAATGGAGCTAAAGTAAGGGGTGTCGAACTCCGGTCGGCAGTATTAACTGCGTGCCAACAGTATTAACTGTTTGGCAGCAGTACTAACTTTGGACCTTCGTTGTGAGTTCGTTTCTTAACCATTTTTGGTGATTCAAGTTGCTAAACATAACATGCCAGGTCGACTATAAAATGCCCCTACTTGTTCTCTCTACGTCCTAGTCTAAATGGGTCGAAACAAGGCTTAAAGTAAGGGGTGTCGAACTGTGGTCAGCAGTACTAACTGCGTGCCAACAGTACTAACTGCGTGCCAACAGTAAATTATCTCGTACGGCAGCTTTGAGTATAACTTTGGGTCCTCATATCTTTTTGTTTACTTGATGAAATTTGGTGACTCCGGGGGCAAAACAAAGTATCCTAGGTCCTTCTTACGTGACACACAAGGTCAGACTCTATATGTAAGCTTGAGGCGTTTGGCTACAATCAAAAGTTGTGGTGTGGGCTTAGGTGCTTTATAATTGCTTCTGTCACACTCTTTCGTTTTAATCCAATAACGTGTTCCAAGTTTCAAAATGGCTTGACTTCTAAACAATCCACTCCTTGGTAAAATCCTTGGTCTATGGTTTCATTAGTCCTAACACGTGTTTTATGGGTTTGTGGCTAGGTTATTCGAAATTATATCAATACGTGGCAAAAAATATGTTTTATTTTTAACAAGTTTAAGCACACAACTATGCACATGTAATTTTAATTAATGATGAATATTTAAGAGGTGATTACTCACAAAATGCAGGGAAGTGGCTCAAACTTAATTACGAAAACCTAGCTCCTATATCAAGAAATCCCTAATGAGCGGAAACCCTTGAGTGACTCGAAGCAACAGGCCCTTGACCTTGCTTTCTCTTCTCGACCACAAGAAAACCCTGAGTTAATGTCGATTAGCTTAGGGTTGGATGGGTAATGAAGTAGGATATTTTTACACATCCTTTCATCCTTACAAATGTTTCATCTTTCCACCTATGTTATAGACTTCTGGCTTTTTTTTCACTATTACGCTACCTTCTATTATATGTTTTATCTAATTGTTTCTACTATTGTATCTTGCATGATCTACCTAACCTCATTTTCAGGGTATTTTGATTAAAATTGGCACTATATAATAGAAGTTTCACTCATTGTATTTTAATCTGATGTTTATGTTTTTCAGTTTAATAATTTTGCTACGTTTATTTATATTTGTTTTTTGATATACTTCTTTTTCTTTAGTTAAAATCTATAATACTAATGTAATTTCTTATTTATACCATTATTTTCATTATTTATGTTTATTACCGCTTTTTTTGGGATTAATTTTTTTCAATTATTTTAAATAATATTTTGTTACAAATACGCCCATTTTCACACTCATACTCTTCTCACCTTATATAATCTTTTTTATATGATTATATTCATTCATTTTGGAAATTAATACGAATCATTTATATTGAAATGGACATCGATTGTACTTCTAACATTTTGATCTTTATTGTTCATTTTTAAACTTCCTACATAATGTTGGTATTATTATGTCTAGTCATTATTGAAAGTTTCGAGGTGCTAGGTGTGGTCGATTTTACATGAGCTGGTATAGTTATGTGAAAATGAAATCCTTGAGTTGTTGTGAAAGTATGGTACTCAGACTCATGCATTCTTTACATCAATTAAGAGGGTACGAAGATAGTTCACAATTGCGTGTGACTCACATGTGTATGTAACGTTACATATTCGGGTATGCGTTATTGTTTGTACAGGAATATAAAGTGTGTTAATGTGGATTTCTTGGAGGCAAATTCAAGGGGGGCAGCAGCTTCCAAGCACGTAATAGTGAGTGTGGGGTTTTGGGAGAAAAGGTTGTGGGCTTTTACTCGTAGGATAAAAAGGAGTCAAGGTAAACTTGTGATATATCTAATAACTAAATCAGGCGGCATAGGCGTACAATGTTGGAGTAGTGTGCACAGTTGTTATTTCTATGACTTATCTCCTTTTATTTTATAGAAGTTACATATTAGTGGAGTTTGATTTTTTTTATAGTTTCACTTGGATTAAATGAGCGTGAGTGTATACTTTTATTGTTGCGTAAACCATTTAAATAATGGATATGAAGAGTTCATGTAAGGTCTTGACGAGTGTAGAGAAAATATAAAAGGTTCTACAATTTGACGTAACACTAATTTCGTCTATGCATGACTTGGATAAATTTATGAAACATAGGGATTTGCATAGGCATTGAGATATACATGCGCAACATGCCCAATAACTTGATAGGAAAATTATATTATGAGATTATCGAATCGGAAATGTAACCTGTATATGCGGGGGTGTTATAGTCTCCCCCGGTTAGATGAGCCTTGTCCTCAAGGCTTAAGACGCGGCACTTGACGACGGTGCGGTCTTGGTGAAGAGGTGCGGATACTTCTGCTTGAATTGATCCTCACGTTCCCAGGTAAACTCGGGACCTCGTTTAGAGTTCCATCTAACCTTTATGATGGGAATGCGACTCCTCTTCAATTGCTTGATTTCACGATCCATGACTTCTACTGGTTCTTCCATAAAGTGGAGCTTGTCATCAACACGTAGCTCTTCCAACGGAATCACAAGTGATTCATCGGACAAACACTTCTTCAGGTTTAACACGTGAAATGTGTTATGAACTCGGCTTAATTGTTGTGGTAGCTCAAGTTTGTAGGCAACCGTTTCGACTCTCTTGATTACCTTGAAAGGCCGAAGTCCCAGTTATAACTAATCTCCGGCTTGTTTAGCATTTTCGTTTACCTAGGGTTTTAACTTCCCTCGTTTTGCAATACGGCACGATCCTTTCCAAGGTAAAACTTTTAACATGACCTTGTCACCAACTTGAAATACCATTGGTTTACGTTTAATGTTTGCATAGCTCTTCTGTCGGTCACGAGCGGCTTGGATTCTGCTTTTGATTTGGATAATCTTCTCGGTGGTTTCATGAATTATTGCAGGACCAGTAAGTTGAGCATCTCCGACTTCTGCCCAACATACAGGTGATCGACTCATTTTTTTTTTTTCCTTCCTTACAGTGCCTCATAGGCCCTGAAGCTTTTTATACTGGTATGGTAACTGTTGTTGTAGGAGAATTCCACTAACGGCAAATGTCTATCCCAACTCTTTCCAAAGTCTAACACGCAAGCGCGTAACATGTCTTCCAAGGTTTGGATAGTCCTTTCACTTTGACCGTCAGTTTCAGGATGATAGGCCGTACTCATGTCCAATCGAGTTCCCAATGCCTTATGAAGTGCTTGCCAGAATAGCGAAGTAAATCTACCATCACGATCGGAGATAATAGATACAGGTACACCATGTCGGGTGACTACTTCCTTCATGTACAGCTTCATTAACTTCTCCATAGGGTCATTTTCCCTCATTGGTAGGAAGTGAGCAGATTTTGTAAGACGATCGACGATTACCCAAATGGTGTCATAACCGTTTGCCGTCTTAGGGAGCTTAGTGACAAAATCCATGGTGATTTTCTCCCACTTCCATTCTGGAATCTCCGGTTGGACCAGTAAGCCAGAAGGTTTTTGATGCTCTGCCTTGACTTTGGCACAAGTAAGACACTTGCTAACATAAGTGGCAATGTTCGCCTTCATGTTAGGCCACCAATACCCGGATGAATAGAATATTTTGACTTATGAGACTCGTGCATGACTAGGGTCCTTAAGTCGCCATAACACGGTAACCAACTCCTGTTGTTTAAACATAAGGTTCCGTCCGCGCGGGGTTTCAGTCTTTCCTTTGTAAGATCTTGTCGAAGCATACCTCCAACGTCTTCGGCAGTGAGGTTTTCAGGTTTTAGCGCTTCAGTTTGAGCTTCTAGGATTTGTTTAGGAAGATTCAAGCCAATAGTCATGACTAAGGCTCGAACTCTTAAAGGTTTAGACCGTTCTTTCCTGCTCAAGGCATCAGCAACAACGTTTGCCTTTCCCGGGTGATAACGAATGTCACAATCGTAATCACTAAGTAATTCCAACCAACGCCGTTGTCTCATGTTCAACTCTTTTTGATCTAGAATATGTTGCAAACTCTTGTGGTCGGTAAATACGGTGCACCTTGTTCCGTATAAGTAGTGTCTCCACATCTTAAGAGCGAACACCACCGCTCCAAGTTCCAGATCATGAGTTGTGTAGTTTTTCTCGTGGATCTTCAATTGTCGAGAAGCATAGGCTATAACCTTCTCGTTTTGCATAAGCACGGCACCCAAACCTTTATGCGAAGCATCGCAATAAACAATGAAGTTTTCTGATCCTTTAGGCAAGGCCAGAATGGGTGCGCTACACAGCTTTTGTTTAATCAATTGAAATGCGGCTTCCTCCTTCTCTCCCCAGTCAAACTTCACATTTTTCTGAGTCAGCTTAGTCATTGGCTTTGCTATCTATTGGAAAGCCTTCAATGAACCTTCTTGTAATAAACCGGCGAGCACATAAAAATTTTGTCCGGGATCTCTGTTGCACTCTTAGGAGATGCCCAATCTTTAATTGACTCGATCTTTGCAGGATCTACATGGATGCCTTTGCTATCAATCACATGCCCGAGAAATTGTACTTTTGGAATCCAAAATTCACACTTGGAGAATTTTGCGTACAACTCTTCCTTCTTAAGTAGTTCCAAGATTAGCTTGAGATGTTCTTCATGCTCTCCCTTGTTCTTTGAATAAATTAGTATATCGTCGATAAAGACAATAACAAACTTATCCAAGTACGGCTTGCACACTCTGTTCATGAGGTCCATGAATACAGCGGGTGCGTTCGTCAACCCAAAAGGCATTACTTGAAATTCATAATGGCCATAACGCGTCCTGAACGCGGTCTTAGGAATGTCTTCTTCGCGAACTCTCAACTGATGGTACCCTGATCGTAAGTCGATTTTCGAGTAGACACTCGATCCTTGAAGTTGATCGAACAAGTCATCAATTCTGGGTAATGGATAACGGTTCTTTACCGTTAGCTTGTTCAGCTCACGATAATCGATGCACATACGGAACGATCCGTCTTTCTTCTTGACAAACAAGACCGGGGCTCCCCAAGGTGAAGAGCTGGGTCTTATAAATCCCTTGTCGGATAGTTCTTGAAGTTGTTCTGCCAGTTCTTTCATTTTTGATGGTGCCAATCGATAAGGCGCCCGTGCTACAGGTGCAGCACCTGGTACCAAATCAATTTGGAATTCTACTTGTCGAGTTGGTGGAATACCCGGCAAGTCTTCAGGAAAAACTTCAGGGAAGTCTCTAACAATTGGCACGTCCTCAAGTCGCTTCTCCTCTGACTTGTCCTTGGCTTCCTTCGTAGTAACGTGTGCCAAAAAGACATCACATCCCTTGGACAAATACTCTTGTGCTTTAGTGCACGAAATGATATTCAGTCGGGATTCTTTCCTTTGATTGCTTCCATCGCCTTGAAAAAATTAACGTATCTTTTCCAAAAGGCACACGTACAACCTTCTCGTCGCAGATGATCACTCCATGATACTTTGTTAACCAATCCATCCCAATAATGGCATCAAAACTACCGAGTGGGACGGGCATCAAGTCGATGTTGAAGGGATGATTCATGAAGTTTAGGGTGCAACCTCAAATTATGGTGTTAACTCCTATGATTTTCCCATCGGCTAATTCTACGTCATAATGATTTTCTAATGTAGTGGGAGTAATGTCAATCATGACACTAAAGGTATTAGATACAAAACTCCTATCCGCACCAGTATCAAACAAAATTATAGCATAATGGTTGTTGAGAAGAAACGTACCCGTGATGACGTTACAATCTGGGCTAGCATCTCTTCCTCCCAAAGCATAAGCTCTTCCTTGAGCTAGGCCATTCCCGTTGTTATTCCCATGGTTCTTTAGTTTTGGGCAATTTTTCTTGATGTGACCGGTGTTACCACATTCATAGCATGCTCCAGCCTTTTGATTCTTCTTGTTGTTGTTGTTGGTATTGACCCGACAATCAGTGATAGCATGGCCATACCTCTTGCATTTTCCACACTTGGGTGCACATTGCCCGGTATGGTGGTAATTGCACTTGGTGCACAGAGGTAGGTCCCCAGTATAGACCTTCTTTTCACCAGGGCCAGCAGTGTACGCCCTAGCTACATTTTGTCTCTTGTGGGATTGTTGTTGGTGGTTGTTTCTTGACGAATCATTAGCTTTCCTCTTGTTTTCATTCTGCCTTTCCGCATAAGTACAGAGTTTCTGGTCCATCAGATCGTTGGCTAACTCGATAGCAAAGTCAAGAGTCTTGGGCCTTGCTGACATGACATTCCCATGAATGTTATCGGGAAGTCTACTGATATACTTGTCAATCTTTGCAGTTTCATCAGCAAGAAATTTGGTGCACATCAAGGCTAGTTCTTGGAAACTCTGAGTGTAAGCTGCAATGTCATTTCCCTTGACCTTAAGATTCCATAGTTCAATTTCGAGCTTCTTGATCTCACCATTTAGACAATATTTGTCCGACAATTTCTTCTTGAAAGTTCCTCAAGTCATAGCATAGGCAGCATCATGACCTAAGGTTCTCACATGACCATTCCACCAGGTTAGTGCAGCACCTAGCAGAGTGCAGGTAGCGAACTTCACTTGGTTGTCAATGGCACAATCGCTAATGTAAAATATTGATTCTATCTTTTCGAGCCATTGAGACAAGCCAACAACGCCTTCAGTTCCCTTTAAGTTCAAGGGTTGGCATTTCATGAAATCAGTGTAGGAACAGACACGTGCAGGTTGCACAGGTCTTCTAAGTCCTCCACCCGAATTGTAGCTTGCATCATCCTGAGTATGGGTAGAGTTTCTTTGGATTTCCCGATTGATCATAGCTTGAATGTATTCTGGAGTCATGGCGTCGTTTGCTCCTTGTCTTGTTACAGGCATGATTCTACTAATCACAAGAATACAATTTACGTGAGATATAATTACAATGTCAATACAAATGGATTTGATAATAATATTTACACCACAACACAATGGAGAATGAATAAAATGAAATCAACCATAACATAATACATCAACATTTCATAACATAATGTAGAATTGTACATGATTTGTTTGGATACAAAATGACCACAAATGATCGAGTACAAAAAATGAAAATACGTCCTAGAGCCTATTAGCTAGGAGTTACCCATAAAACTTAATAGACTATACAAGATAGCTAGGAGTGAAAAGTACAACTAACAGCTACTGCCGGTGTCCTCCACCGTATCAATCTGAGCTCTAGCCTCTAATACATGGGTACGCATCATCTGTCTGACTGCATCATCCTCAGCTCTCTGGCGCTGCCACTCCATACGACTCATGTGAGTCTCTAGTGTCTCAATTCGTGCCAATAATGCCCTGTTCTGAGTCTCGAAACTAAGGTAAGCCTGGCGTACCTCATGCAACTCTATCTTGTAAGCGGTCCTCTGGCCTCTCACTAAATCAATCTTTAGTCTAATGTCTCTGCGGTCAGTTCGAGCGTCTGTGTATAGAAATCCTCACTCTCTTGCCTACGAACCTGTACCTGGTAGCTGACCCTCAAGTTAACTTCCTCAATGGAAGTCATCATCCTATGCTCAGAAGCTTGTAAAGCTCTAACATAACCAACATCCTCTGCTCTGGCAGCAGCTCTAGCAATAGTCCGGGCATCATGACCAGGACTATGAATCAAACCTTGTCCTGCCTCAACAGTATCAACAAAATCATACTGACCTCTAGGTGCTCTAGCAGCAGCAGTAGCAGAACTCTCTGCTACATCATACCCAGGTGGGGGAGCAGGAAGTACAAATCTCCTCTGAGGTGGCATGTCCTCCTCGGGGATGTCATCTCTTATACGGATCATGGCTGCCCTATGACCTAATGGTGCCTGATCATAGGCAGGGCTGGTGGGTGGTATAGGTGCGGCAGCATGCTCAGCAATGCGTGCCTCTATGGATGCTGACATAGGTGGCTCAAGTCTGACAGTCTTTCGTGCCCTACAGAGACGTGTCTGAGAAAAAAGGACCCTAGTCTGAGGTGATCTAGGTGTAGGTGCAGACTCATCAGTCTCAAATGCCTCTGTATCCCTAGCTGAGGGAACAGGGTCAACAACAGGTACTATAGAAGAGCAGCCAGAGCTGGTGCTCCGCCTCTACACTCTTCCTTAGTGGTCCTATCCTCCCATATCTGTATCATCATCAAGAGTCAGCCGAAGCTAGGTGCTCCTCTTCCTCCTCGTCCTCAGTGGGCTCTCACATCATCTATATCATCATCACTGTCGTCATCCTCGGGCTCATGCTCCTCATCTGGATAATCAATAGAATCCTCATCAGTATCCTCCTCCATCGAATCTGAGTCAGCAATGTATCCAGGTGACTCAGCAGTCGGTGAAGCATCATCAACATAAGGCTGATCCTCGACCTGAATGTCATCATCTGATGGTGCATGGTACTCCGGGTGCTCTGGCTCCAGAACATATACTAGTACATGCTCATCCAACTCCATAGGATCAGGTACATAGGCAGGTGACAGTGGGTGTGCCTGCCTTTGTTGGGTAACCTCCTCGTATGGGTTCATCTTCGGAAGCTCACCGGCATTCACGAGTGGAATACCCCATGATGTTGGTTCGTTTGAATCAAAAGATATGGACGTATAGGTAACAGCGGACGATGCATTGTCTGATGACATGGCAAATCTGTAACCATTTTATAAACTTGTATAAGTATATTATATAGGACAAGCAGTAATATATGTAATGTAATATTAACACGTATATAACCTATGTAAGCACTTAGTAAAATCAACTAATGCTAAAATGATGCATGACATGTAAGTATGTATACTAGATGCAAACTAGATGCAACACTACTCGCTTGTATGTATGTCCCTTTGAAAACTTTTGAATGACACCATGTTTGAAAATGGTTATAGACCAAGTAAAAATATTTGACCTGGTTCTCTATAACCTTGTCTCTGATACCAATCTGTAACACCCCTAAAATGGGCCACAGCGGAATATGATGTTTTAGGGGTATTACTTCATAGATCAATAGCATAAGTTATGAGAACGACCTCTAAAAGAGTCGTTTAAAAACGGATACATTGGGTTTCATAAATGGTTCGTTACAAAGATCATATGTTTAACTTGTTTAACTTGATAATGTAAAGATTTCACAACATAACAATATCCCAAAATGTAATGCACGTAAATCTTTATAATAATATGACTTCAAAAGACGACCACCCAATGTATCCTTGACTTGCACCTTATTGACCTAAGAAAACATGTTTAAACTGTCAACAATAATGTTGGTGAATTTATAGGTTTATAAATTGAATGAAGCAGATAGCAAGATTTCCCTGTAATATCATAAAAATGTATTACAAAATGCACTAATCTCATGACACTGAAGCTAAAAAATGTATGCATATCAAATAAACATGAATGATGGTGCCCAATGTAGATGTTCAACCCGTAACATCTATGATTCCAAATGGTATACATTCGTCATTTCCGGCCAACCGGTAAACTAGCAAGTGCTACTTGCCCGAACGGGGATGTTAATCCTAAATAGATCTATTTATAACATTCGGGCTCACATAATGCAATTAACAATTACATCTATGCAATTGACAGTTCATGATGATGGGCATAGTGGGTTATAGCTACTTAGGCAAACTTGTAATATTTGAATTTAAAATGTACTTGCATCCATTTTGTAAACCAAACATGATCTCATCCCCGAGATTTGATAAATGATTAAAAAAGTATAAAAGTAGGGACTATAAACTCACTTCAAGTAATGATAACGTAGTAGCAAAGTAGTGGCACGAAAAACAATGCAAAAGACTTTATCCGCAACCTATGGAAAAATTATACATATTTACTAAACGGAAAATTAATAAGTTAAATACTTGCAATCTCGTCCATAGTGTGTGCTTGAGCTCCGTTTAAAATAACAATGTTTTAAAATAATTTATCATTTTAAAATGGTCAACTTTATAGGGTCAACGTGGTTAAAATATAAGTACGCAATTTATGACTTCTGACTTTTTGGAAACTAGGCCATCTAAACTCTAAAACATTAGTTTAGATCAGTCCTTGGTTTAGTCTCTAAGTGTGTCAAATAATTAGAAGAAACGTAGACGTTTAACTAAATCAAATAAGTGAAATTTTACTAAGTTTATATATTAGACGACTTGGAGTTTTTACAATAAATTTATGGATTCGTTATTTAACTATAATGATAACTAATTAATATATTTGAAAACTTGACCATGTTGTCTACAACCCTCGTTAAATAAGTCGTGTCCAAAAAGGTCGTTTAACGGGTTAAAAATAGGGCTAAACATACGCGTGTCACAAGGACAGTTTTTCCCAGACATAGAAAAATATAGGGACCTTATTATTAGTAGGTATCGTTTGCGTGGTCAAAGTTTTGGGCTCAAATTGGACTGCGATACATTTTCCGCGTTCGTTTCTACATAATATGACTACTAAAAAAGAGCCGAGTCTTGCAAACTGGGGCCAGGAGAACTACATTCATGCTCTTAAAGGTATTTGAGGCAGAGGTCGTTATGAGGGTCGAAAATGGAGCTAAAGTAAGGGGTGTCGAACTCCGGTCGGCAGTATTAACTGCGTGCCAACAGTATTAACTGTTTGGCAGCAGTACTAACTTTGGACCTTCGTTGTGAGTTCGTTTCTTAACCATTTTTGGTGATTCAAGTTGCTAAACATAACATGCCAGGTCGACTATAAAATGCCCCTACTTGTTCTCTCTACGTCCTAGTCTAAATGGGTCGAAACAAGGCTTAAAGTAAGGGGTGTCGAACTGTGGCCAGCAGTACTAACTGCGTGCCAACAGTACTAACTACGTGCTAACAGTATTAACTGCGTAGCAGCAGTACTAACTTTGGGTCCTCATATCTTTTTATTTTCTTGATGAAATTTGGTGACTCCGGGGGCAAAACAAAGTATCCTAGGTCCTTCTTACGTGACACACAAGGTCCGACTCTATATGTATGTCTAGAGGACGAATGGTACACTCAAAGTTGTTGGTGTGGGCCGTGCTTTATAATAGCTTCAGCAGCCACTCTTTCTTTTTATCCAATAACGTGTCCAAGTTTACAAAATGGCTAGCCTTCTAACCCATCACTCTTGTAAAACCATGGTCTATGTTTCATTAGTCACTAACACGTTTTATAGGGTTTGGCTAGGTTATTCGAATTATATCAATAATGGTACAAAAATAGTTTTTATTTTAACAAGTTTAAGCACACAAACTATGGCACAAAGAATTTTAATTAAATGATATATAAAGAGGTATTCCCTCTCAAAATGCAGGGAAGAGTGCCTCGCGAACTAATACGAAACCCTAGCTCCAATATCAAGAAACCCTAATTGAGCGAAACCCTTGAGTGACTCGAAGCCAACAGCCCCTTGACCCTTGCTTTCTTTTCTACGAACCAACAAGAAAAACCCTAGTAATGTCGACTAGGCTTAGGGTTGGATGGGGATAATGAAGAGATGAAAGTTTGAGTGTGCGTGTATCGCATTTAATGAGCAGGGAAAGTATATGTGAAAATTGAAATCCTTGAGTTATTGAGGCGTGGGGGGGGGGGGGGGGGGGGGGGGGGGGGGGGGGGGGGCCTGAAAGTATGGTACTCAGGCTCATGCATTCTTATAATCATATAAAGTGTGATAAAGACTAGCCAAATTGCATGCTCACATGAGTTATGTAACACATATATTGGTCTAACATATTTGTACAGAAACATAAAGAGTGTACTGTGGATTTCTTGAGGCACAATCCAAGGGTCGGGGTGGGAAGCAGTCTACAAGTCACGAGTGAGTGTGGGGTTTGGGGAAACGGTTGTGGGCTTTTACTCGTAGGATAAAAGGAGTCAAGGTACCTTGTGAATATCTAATAACTAAAATCAGGCGGCATAGGCTACAATGTAGGAGTAGTGTGCATCAGTTGTTATTTCTATGACTTATCTCCTTTTATTTTATAGAAGTTACATATTAGTGGAGTTTGATTTTTTTTTATAGTTTCACTTGGATTAAATGAGCGTGAGTGTATACTTTTCTTGTTGCGTAAACCATTTAAATAATGGATATGAAGAGTTCATGTAAGGTCTTGACGAGTGTAGAGAAAATATAAAAGGTTCTACAATTTGACGTAACACTAATTTCGTCTATGCATGACTTGGTTAAATTTATGAAACGTAGGGATTTGCACAGGCATTGAGATATACATGCGCAACATGCCCAATAACTTGATAGGAAAATTATATTATGAGATTATCGAAATCGGAATGTAACCTGAAAATGCGGGGTGTTATATACGGGTTATTAAGGCTATTTGAGGAATTTCCGTTTTGAATTTCTTTTACAAACACTATTGGTTTGTTTCGACTTACGGATGTGGTTTTATCATTCTTAGAAAATCCAAGACCATCCTTATCTTGGGACATTTTTGATGACTTAACATATCATCCAAAACAACGCTACTCTTTTTGAATTTTTGAAAAGTTCAATGCTTCATCTTGAAGCTTGGAAACGTTACATTACAAAGAGTCAACCTCTTGAGTGAGTACATAACATTTTTTACAAGGTTTAACCACCTCTTTGTTATTTGTAAGTTCCTTTACTCAATTTCAAGATCATTGATTTTACTTAAAAGTTTTGATTTCTCACTTTTAATAGAGCGTTTTTCTTTTAAAAGGTTTCAAATGTTCTTGTAAAATACTTGCTAAACATTAGGAGTTCCTCATTCTCCTTTTGCAACTTTATAACATTCATATCATTATTAGAAGTAGAAGGTTTAGTTTGTACCTCTTAAGAGTCGATCGCCATGAGACAAGTTACGTCATTTTGAAGTTCGTCATCATCTTCATTATCACTCCAAGCTCTTCCGATAAAGGCCTTGTTCTCCTTGGGCTTTGTACACTCACTAGATAAGTGGCCTTCTACCCCACAATTAAAGCAAACTCCCTTTTGTCTTGAGCTTTCACCGCCTTTATTCCTAAATCCATTTATGCGGCCTCTTCCAAACTTATTTGCCCCATTACCAAATCGATTGCCACGTCTGAATCGATTACCCTTGCGAAAGAACTTACGGAAGTTCCTAGCCATCAAATTGAATGCTTTATCTTCTTCTTCATCACTTCCTCCTTGACTATCACTATCGTCACTAGTTTGTTCCCTAGTGATTTTAGCTTTAAGAGCTAAATACTTGATCTTTTCTTTAGTTGTCTTGAAAGCTACGCCATCATTATCCAAGACCATTTCATAAACCTTAAGGTTTTCAATTAGCTCGTCAAGAGGAAGTGTAGCCAAATCTTTGGCTTCTTCAATGGCTGTCACCTTAGCTCTCCATTTCAACGGTAGAGCACGAAGAAACTTTCTTACATGATTCTTGCTAGAGTACTCCGGATCTAATGATTTGAGACTAGTCATAATAGCATTAAATCGTGTGAAGCCACTATCAATAGTTTCTTCATTTGAGATTGAGAACTTCTCGTATTCCTGAGTGATAAGATCAATCTTATAATTCTTGACTTGTGAATTGCCTTGGTGAGTGATGATGAGTGTATGCCAAACCTCCTTGGCGATTTTACACATGAATACTCACTTGTACTCTTTACGCTGTAGGGCATTGTAAATAGTCATCTTGGCTTCGTTATTCTTTCTAAGTTGCTTCTTTTTCTCATCCTTGAGAAGTTCATACGACGTCTCCTTCATCAACTTTGTTTCAGAGTCTTCAACTTCGAAGTATAAATCGCCGTTTTGAATGACTTGCCATAATTCAATATCTTTGGACTTAACGTAAGTCTCAAAGCGGGCTTTCCAAAAGCAAAACCCGTAGGCTTTTAGCAAAGGTGGTATTTGCATAGAACATCCCTCAACATAGTTCTCTTGAGCCATGGATCTTTACTCTACTTTTTCAAAAATCGGAGTTAGGATTTTGAATTTTTTTTAAAATAAGATTTTAACTTAAAACGACTTCTCGGGAAGGCTTTAACGCTTGAAAACTTGCATAAACCGCTCTGATACCAATTGTAGAACCGAAGAGGGGGGTGAATATGGTTTTCTTGACTTCTTTGAAGTTTATAAAACTTAAAGTCTTGAAAGAACCAAGTGGTGTGATGATCTACTTACCAAAGTAACAATAAGTAGATGGAGATAGATAGAGAGAGAGAGAGAGAGAGAGAGAGAGAGACCACGATATATGCTGGTTCGGGAAGGGGGTTTAGTCCTTTCGTGCATCCAGTTGCGAATCCACAACACTTGTACTATTCCTAGTATAATCCTTATGGTGGACTACAAAACGTATTACAATTTAACTCCACCAATATGCACAAAGATCGGCGCTCACAAAGAAGAGTTACTACCTATGGTATTCTGCCCTCAGAATCCAGCCCTAAGAACCCATGATTCGACTTAACCTATAACCACAAAGAACTTCCCCTTGGATTCTTACCAAACTAGATACCTAATGATCTAGGCTTGATTCCTCGGATACAAGATGTTAGCCTCAATTTATTGAGTCGAACAAGGAAGCTCGGTCACTCTACGATGGAGCTTCGGTCTCTAATTAGTTAACGTTGTAATAGGATATTATCGGGAATCGTGCTCGATAGTGAATCTAATATTGTATATGTTTCGGGTTTAATCCCAAGCAAAACCCGAGCCCGGGTCCTAGTTAAATATCCTGCGCGTACCTTTAACGTGACGGGGTATATAAGCTTTTTCTTATTTAGAAAAAGCTAGTTGTTCATTTCTAATATAATTCCATTTTCCATATTCTCTCATCTCTCTCTTTCTCTTCTTTCTCTCTCTAGAACAACTCCTCTCTTTCTCATTTCTAGTTCTTGATCCGTGATTGATTCGTGTTATGAAGTGTTAAACGGGATCCTACAACAAAGCCACAAGTTTTTTTTTATGATAATGCCCACAAACAAGCTCTAGGTTATCAAAATCCGTTTTATCTCAAGAAAGCTCAGCGGATTAAACCAACCTTGTAT
>BQNB010007597.1:0-92977 GCA_026074375.1 Tanacetum coccineum | reverse complement strand
ATACGGCGTATCGATATAAGAATGAATATGGCATATCAAAGTTAATGAATACAGAGTATTGGTAGCTTAGTTTGGATACGACGTATCCAAGGGAATGGATACGGCGTATTGGTAAAGTCGGCCAAAGGAAATGACTAAATTACCTTTTTGATGAGTCATCACACACACACACACACACACACACACACACACACACACACATATATATATATATATATATATATATATCACCCTCTAGAATTTTCCATATCATTCTAAAAGTTACAGGAGTGTTATGTGTGTGTCGGTTTAGAAAAGAGAGGGAAAAGAGAAATGATTAGCTTGATGATCTTGTGATGCATTAAAGGGTGCCAATTCAAGAGATATGTCTCCAACAATGATCCTAAACACGTAGGTATCATTAATTGAGTTTAATTGGTAAGGGATGAATTAGGGTTCTTAAGGATGAATTGAGGGTTTTAGGTAAAAGTGTTTTTAAGTAAATTAATGAGATTATAGAATATATGGATCAAGTTGTATTTAACCAAAGATAGTAATTTGTGGGTTTTCATCGTATGATAAAGATATGATCATATGATGATTAAGGATGTTAGAAGATAAGCTAATGGTTGTATAAACCATTGTTATAGTATGTTAATAATATATATATAGAGAAAGGTTAAAATAAAAAGACAAATATTCGTGAGAAGGATAAAAAGAAAACTTTTTTTAAAAAAGTTTTCGAAAAATTCCAAAAAAATTCCATTAAATCAGGTATGTTGGTGCATAAAACTTTTGTAAAAGAAGTTTTTCTAATTTTGAGTTTTTATACGTTTTTTTAATGCGCAAAAAAAGAAATTTTGATGCACAAAAAAATTTTGATGCACAAATTTTTCGACTTGTTATAGTTTGATGCGCAATAAAATTTTGATGCAAAAAGTCAAAAGAAGTTGGGTACAAAAACGAATTTTTGATGCACAAAAAACCGATTTAATGCACAAACGTTTTTTTTCATAATTTTTTTTCGGCAAAACTATTCACTTTTAGAAAAACTTCCTTTACAACTTTTTCATGCACCAACATACACGATCTTGTGGAATTTTTTCAGAATTTTTTGAGAACTTTTTTAAAAAAATAAATCTTTTTATCCTTCTCACGAATATTTGTCTTTTTATTTGATCTTTATCCTATATATATATATATATATATATATATATATATATATATATGAGTATTTATGAATTGTGTTATAAATTAGGAAGCAAGTGAGGATGATGATGGTGTTCTTGATAAGCCTATCTTGGAGCTAAGGTAAGTAAACCAGTTACAATGTGAAGTTATATTGATTTTACCATATATGTGTTATATGAATGATGTAATGAAGTTTAGAGAGTTTTGGTTAGAAAGCTTGGACTAGGAATAGCTTAGAGACTAGTTGGCTTATTTAAGGTATGTAATGATTTGTATGATTTGATGTAATGTGTTTATGTCTAACGTGCTATATTGATGAAAGGTAGTTTTATGGATTAATATTTGAGATGAATTGTTAGTTATTAGAAAAAGATTCGGTCACCCCGTGTATTTTACCGTTTATTGTAGCTCGTAGTTTAATGTTTAATGTGTAATGTTCGGTAATGGGCCGGGCTATAAAGTCCAACATGTAAGCCCATACCATAGCCTAAGGGCTGCTTTTGTTGTTACTATATAAGCCTCTTTCATGCCATGGAAGTGGTGGTTAGTCATTTTTCATATTCAAGTTCACTTTATCTCTCTAGAAAGTTCTCTCTCACTTTCTCTCTCTAGAACTTGGCTAATCCATCTTTCTTTCATTATGTTATGATTTCCAATATCGTACAATTGGTATCAGAGCTCATGGGATGATTAGATTGTTTGTGTGTGCGTTTTAGTGCTTGGTTTAGATCAAAAGTTAAGTGGTATGAGATTTTAGCTCTTGTTCTTGAGTTTCATTGATTTTTACGTTTCTTGTGTTAAAATTCATGTTGTTGTAGTTGCTATAGCCTTCTAGTACTCAGGTGTGCAAAAGAAACCAAGTCAAAACGTTCAAAAGGGTGATTTTTAGGTGTTTTAAGGTGTAAAAGTTCGTATTTCATGGTAGCGGTTTGGTATTCTGCTTAGTGTGCTTAGTAGCGGTTTAAGGTTCTGTCGTAGCGGTTTGACAGGAAAGTACACTGTTCTGGCGGTTTGTCAGATAGTACACTGTTCTAGCAATTTGTCGTTACTGACAGCTGTTTGTCTTATTAGGCAGAGGTTTGTCCGTAACGGTTTTTCATTTAGGATAGCGGAATACTAATAGCGATTTATTAATTATAGCGGTTTGATCCGTAGCGGTTTACAGGTTACTTGAAGATTTTTCTCATAGCGATTTGGGAAACAAACCTCTGCCAATTTTAATTCTTGGTAGCGGTTTGGCAACTATTCTTCATAGCGGTTTGACAATCGTAGCGGTTTATACGTAGCGGTTTACAGGTTATTTGAAGAACTTTCTCATAGCGATTTGGGAAACAAACCTCTGCCAATTTCAATTCTTGGTAGCGGTTTGGTAGCTATTCTTCATAGCGGTTTGTCAATCATAGCGGTTTATAGGTAGCGGTTTGTTACAGGTTATTGAAGAATTTTCTCAAGGCCTTTTGGGAATCAAACCTCTGTCCATTTTTACTCGTAGTAGCGGTTTAGCACACTGTTTTACATTTGGACTATTCCAAACTAGTTAAAAGTAACAAACTCTAACAACAAAACACTTAAAAAAACATCACCACTTTTAACATACAATCACTAATCATTGTTCGATCAACTTAAATCATTTCACAATTAAGATGGCTAATCTTTCGGAAGATATCCAATGTGCCGGTTCTGATACCCAACCACCTATGCTTGATAGGACTGACTTTGCGTCATGGCAACAACGTATTCGACTGTATTGTCAGGGTAAAGAGAATGGGGTGAACATCTTAAAGTCAATTGATGAAGGACCTTTTCAGATGGGGACTTTTTGGGAAACACTTGCTGAAGGAAATGAAGGTGCCCTATATCGAGGTCCAGAACGACCTCGAGTCTATTCTGACCTTTCTCCTGAAGATAAGGAAAGGTACAATGCTGACATTCGGGCAACAAACATCCTACTTCAAGGGTTACCTAAGGACATTTACTCACTTATCAACCATTACACTGATGCAAAGGACATATGGGATAATGTGAAGATGCTCCTAGAAGGTTCAGAATTAACTAAAGAAGACCGAGAATCACAACTGTATGATGACTTTGAACACTTCCGACAGAACAAAGGAGAGACCATTCATGACTACTATGTCTGGTTTGCTAAACTCATCAATTACATGAGGAACATCAAGATGACCATGTCCAAAATGCAATTGAACTCAAAGTTTGTTAATAACATGTTGCCAGAATGGGGTAGATTTATAACCGCCGTGAAACTCAACAGAGGCTTGAGGGACTCCAACTATGATCAACTGTATGCTTATTTAAAACAGCACGAGGTACACGCCAATGAGAACAAAATGATGTTGGACCGATTCACTCAACCCACAGTTGATCCTCTCGCCTTAATTTCTAATGTTGCACCTCAGCAGTACCATCCACAATCATCCATAAATCCATAATCATCCACACATGTTCAACCACACTTTGTTGACAACGCTCAACCTGATTCGGGATTCTCCCCAATGGACAACTTAATTGAGAACCTAACCAACACACTTGCTCTACTCACCCAATCATACAAACATACCTTCCTCAAACTAACAATCAACTCAAAACTTCATCAAATCCAAGGAACTAAGCCACTGTTTAAGACGGCAAGGTTGTTGTTCAGAATGTTCAAGGTTGACAGAATAAAGGACAGGGTAACAATGCACGGGGTGCAGGTGCTGGTTATGGGGGAGCACAAAACAGAGTTAAGAATGTTAATCCAGGTCAAGCGAGGCAGATTAAGTGCTACAACTGCAATGGTATAGGCCACATTGCAAGGAACTGCACTCAACCCAAGCGTCCACAGAACTCCGACTACTTTAAAGACAAGATGTTGCTGATGCAAGCTCAAGAGAATGAAGTGGCATTGGATGAAGAGCAGTTATTTTTTATTGCAGGTGGGCAAGACAATGTTGTTGATGAAGATGTGGATGAGCAACCTGTTCAGGATTTAGCACTCAATGTAGACAAAGTGTTTCAAGCTGATAACTGTAATGCTTTTGATTTTGATGTTGATGAGGCTCCCACGGTACAAACTCTGTTCATGGCTAATCTATCATCTGCAGATCCTGTTTATGATGAAGCCGGTCCGTCTTATGATTCGGACATTCTATCTGAGGTACACGACCATGATCACTATCAGGATGCTGTTTGTGAACATCATGAAGAACACGAGATACATGACGATGTACAACCAAACTCCATTGTTGACTCACATGTTGATTATGCGAGTGATAGCAATATGATTCCGTATGATCAGTATGTAAAGGACAACGCAGTGCCAGTTGTACAAAGTAGTGTATCCTCAGTTCCAAATGATGCATACTTGATGATAGATAATGAAATGTATGAACCTCGTACCCAATCTGTCTCTAAAACAACACGGAACACAGTAGTTGATAATTCACTAACTGCTGAACTTGCAACATATAAGGAACAAGTTGAACTATATGAAAGACGGGCCAGGTTTGAATTAACAAAAAGAGAACAAAAGATTGATGAACAATTAAGAATAGTTATCACTGACTGCAATATTAAGGAAGAAAATTTGAAAAAGGAACTTCATTCTGTAAAATTGCAACTTGCTTCTACCATCAACTATAACAAGTCCATGGTAGAAGAAGTTACATCTTTGAAAAAGGACTTTAAACAGAAAGAAAACAAATACCTTGAAGAATTTTTGGACTTGAAAGCTTTAAAAGAAAAGATCGAGGATAAACTATACAAACAAGACCACTCTCTTCAAACAGTTCACATGTTATGTAAACCAAAGTCCTATTATGATGAACGAAATAAGGTAGCTTTTGGCTACAAGAACCCTTTATGCCTCACCCGTGCAAAGCAAGTTCAGCCCACTCTTTATAATGGTCATGAAATTATTAAAACGAATCATGTCCTGGCCATAGTGCATAATTCAGAGGATACCTTAGAGATAGCTGAAATCACTAGGAAGAAAATGATTGATAAAATGAAAGACCCAGAGTGTGTGAAAAACAAAGTTAAGATTGTCCCATATGATTACTCAAAAGAGGCCTACTTAGCGACCTTCACACCACAAAAGCAACTGACCCCTGAGCAAATATGTTGGTCTCAAGATCTCATCAAGATGAAATCAGAAGCTCTCAAAGAGCAGACTACAACCTCCAGACCAATCAAAGCATTGACGGTGTATCCTCCAAATACACCTGCAACGCTTGTCCCTAGGGTGCTTCCAACAAAGAGTCAAGTAAAAATTAACATTTTTGCTCTAATACAACTCTTTTCGGACTTTGAAAAAACCTATAAAAAGCGAATTACACCAACGGGGCTCACTGAAGGGGAAAGGGGTTTTGAACAAACCAAGGCATGTTATCTCATTGAGATCATTCTATTTTTCAAAACACTTAAAGAACATTTTGAGGGTATACAAAATGCTCCAACTAAAGAAATTAAAGAAGTGAAAGACATGTTTGAAGAGTTGGAAGCTGAAGTTGACCAAAATGTTATAGATAGGAAACATGACGAGATTGAACGGAAAAACCTTCTAATTGCTAATGATAACTTAATTGCTGATTGTTTGTCTAAAGAAGTGTTTCATGTTGCATCAAATTCTGAGCTCAATGTTTCTAGATTTTCTAAAATGCATGATGCCCACACTGTACTTAAAGCACGTTGTCTGGCCCTTGAAGCAGAGATTTCTAAATTACGTGATAAAGATCAAAATGATGATCATAATGATTTAGTAAAATGTTTTTCCAATCTTGAGGTAAATCACTTAAATCTGCAGTTAAAATATCAAAACCTTAAAGAAAGTTTTATAAATAACACATCTCAAACTACTCAAGATGATCTTGATTTTGACTCTGTTTTTGTAATCGAAAGAATGAAAGCTTCTATTCAAGGAAAGGACAACGCCATCAAGAAATTGAGAATGCAAATATCTCAATTACAAGAGACACGTAGTGAAGCAGATCGTACTTTTGATTTTAGGGCCTTAGATTTTTAGATCACCCAATTAACTGAGATAGTCAATGCTCTTCAAGAACAAAATAAACTTTTTAGGGTAGAAAATAGAAAGATTAAACAGCATTACAAGGAATTGTATGATTCTATTAAGATCACGCGTGCTAAGCATCTAGAACAGACAACTGCCCTATTAACTGAAAATGAGAGTCTAAAGGTCCAAATACGGAATAGGATGTCATGTGTCACTAAGGATCATGTAAAACCAAAAGTTCTTGCACCAGGAAAGTATGTTATAGATGTTGCACCTATTCCCCTTTGCAATAGGAACAATAGAGAAGTACATCTAGAGTATCTCAAGCATCTCAAGGAGAGTGTAGAAACCCTACGTAAGATAGTAGAGGAAGCTAAGGTTGAATGACCATTAGATAGCTCACTTACATCTGCTTGCCTTTACACTAAACACTCTCAGGAACTATTAGCATATGTGATTGGCACTTGTCTGAAAGACCTCAACCATCGAGATAAAAAGCATGCAGTTTCCCCTTTACTTAAGAAAAAGCAAGTTACTTTCGTAGACCAATGTGCGATGTCAATAAGTAACACACTCAAACCTATAGAGCAACTGAACTGTTAGAAGACTAATGTCCCTGTGCCTCCTTCTACAGGAGTAAACAGTTACACTAATGCTAGCGGATCACAACCTAGGAGCAATGCTAAGAAAAATAGAATTTTGCCAGCTAAGAGTGTCAACATGAAGAAAGTAGAAGAACACCCTGGGACAATTAAGTCTAGTTTGAAAACCACGAATCATGTTGATTCTAGTATTAGCGCTAAGCGTACTATAATTAATTTGAATTCTCATTCTATTTGCCAAACATGTAACAAATGCTTAATTTATGCAAATCATGATATGTGTGTGGTTACTTATTTTCACTCTGTGAATGCACCCCCTCTGTTAAAATTGTTGTGCGTAAAGTCAAGCAAGTTTAGAAACCTAAGCAAGTTAAGCAAGTATGGAAACCAACAGGCAACATACTTACCATTGTAGGTTATTAATAGATGTCCACAGGAAGAACATTCACTTTAGGAAAACAGTGCCCTTTAACTAGGCTTACTAAACCTAACATAGGGTCGACCATTGCTTATGCTAACCAACCGAAATCCAACCATAATTGGGGATCTAAATTTCCAAACTCTCCATCTTCGTCTATTTTCAAATGCAGGTCGTACAGATCGTCCTTTGGTATTTGGACTCAGGCTGTTCAAAACATATGACGGGGGATCGCTCACGGCTCATGAATTTTGTGAAAACGTTTATCGGGACAGTATGATTCAGGAATGACCATTTTGGTGCTATAATGGGTTATGGGGATTACGTGATTGGTGATAGTATGATCTCCAGGGTATATTATGTAGAAGGACTCGGACACAATCTATTTTCTATCGGATAATTCTGTGATTCTGATCTGGAAGTTGCATTCAGAAAGTATTTTTATTATGTTCGAGATACGGATGATGTTGAATTACTTAAAGGCTCTCGCGACTCTAACTTGTACACTATCTCTGTTGAAGATATGATGAAGTCCTCTCCAATCTGCTTGTTGTCCAAAGCCTCTAAGACCAAATCCTGGTTATGGCATCGTAGATTAAACAACTTAAACTTCGGTACCATTAATGATCTTGCAAGAAAGGATCTCGTTAGAGGCTTACCCAGATTGAAGTTTGAAAAAGACCATCTTTGCTCTGCATGTCAACTAGGAAAGAGCAAAAAGCATACCCACAAACCCAAAACTGAAAACATCAACGTGGAAGTTCTTAATACCCTTCATATGGATTTATGTGGACCAATGAGGGTGCAAACTATCAAAGGGAAGAAATATATCTTAGTCATTGTTGATGATTATTCTCGGTTCACTTGGGTTAAGTTTTTGAGATCTAAAGATGAAACCTCAGAGGTTGTCATCAAATTTCTAAAGCAAATACAAGTCAGTCTCAATAAAACTGTCAGATACATCCGTACCGACAATGGCACAGAATTTGTCAATAAAGTTTTAACTGAATATTATGAGCATGTAGAAATTTCTCACCAAAAGACAGTTTCGAGGAATCCACAGCAAAATGGAGTTGTTGAAAGACGAAACCGTTCTCTTGTAGAGGCTGCTTGGACAATGCTAATATTCTCCAAGGCTCCGATGTTTCCTTGGGCAGAAGCTGTGGCTACTGCTTGTTACACCCAAAACCGATCCCAAATTCACACTCATCATGACAAAACTCCATATGAACTGGTGCATGATAGGAAGCCTGATCTTACCTATTTCTGAGTCTTTGGTGCTCTTTGCTACCCCACAAATGACAGCGAAGATCTTGGAAAATTACAACCAACAGCTGATATTGGTATATTCGTTGGTTATGCACCAAGCAGGAAAGGTTATAGAATCTACAACAAACAAACCCGATGAATCATGGAAACTATTCATGTTCAATTCAATAAGTTGACTGAGCATATGGCTCCTGTACAACTCTATTCAGGACCCGCTCCTACACTTTTGACGCCTGGACAGATAAGTTCAGGGCTCGTACCAAATCTGGTTCCTGCAGCACCTTATGTACCCCCCACTAATAAAGAACTAGAGATTTTATTCCAACCAATGTTTGATGAATATTTTGAGATTCCAATGGGTGATCGTCAGGCTCCTACTAGTCGTGCAACTCAAGCCCTGATTATTCTAACCAGTCCATCGGTATCCATCTCCTTTGATCAAGACGCACCCTCAGGAAGTCATTTATCATCATCCTCGGATCATCAATCCTCTTCGGTACATCATGATGTTGCAGATGAGCATTCTTTTAAAGTAAATCCGTTTGCTGCAGCTGATCCAACACCATTTGTTAATGTGTTTGCCCCAGATTTGAACTCTGAAGCTTCATCGTCTGGGGTAATCATGACAACTGAACCCAACCAATCCATTCAGCCTCATGAACATCTCCAAAAATGGACTGACTCTCATCCTATTGATAACATTATTAGGAATCCTTCTCGACCGATATCCACTCAAAAACAGCTTGCTACAGATGCTTTGTGGTGCTTCTACAATTCAGTACTGTCCAAAGTCAAAACGAAAAACTTCAAATCTGCTTTTACTAAAGATTGTTGGTTTCAAGCCATGCAAGATGAAATTGATGAATTTGATCGACTGGACATATGGGAATTAGTGCCACCTTCGGACTGTGCCATGATTATTGCTCTCAAATGGATTTATAAGGTGAAGCTTGACTAATATGGTGATGTGTTGAAAAACAAGGCACGTCTGGTAGCTAAAGGATATCGTCAAGAAGAAGGTCTTGATTTTGAAGAATCCTTCGCCCCGGTCGCCAGACTTGAAGCCATTAAAATATTTCTTGCCAATGCTGCCAGCGAAAACATGACAGTTTATCAAATGGATGTGAAAACTACATTCTTAAATGGCGAGCTTAAAGAAGAAGTCTATGTTAGCCAACCAGAAGGATTCGTTGACCCAGATCGTCCTCATCATGTCTATCGTCTGAAGAAAGCTCTTTACGGGTTGAAACAGGCACCCCGGGCGTGGTATGACACTTTGTCGAAGTTTCTTCTGGCACAGGGATTCTCCAAGGGTTTCGTCGATCCAACCTTGTTCATTCGAAAAACAGGAAAACACACTCTTCATGTTCAAATATATGTTGATGATATAATATTTGCCTCGACCTATCCCAAAGACTGTGATAGTTTTTCTAATGAAATGAGCTCTAAATTTCAGATGTTAATGATGGGTCAAATATCATTTTTCTTAGGCTTACAAATTTCTCAGAATCCTAAAGGCATTTTCATAAATCAATCTAAATATGCTAATGAGATTTAAAGAAATTTGATCTTCATAAAAGTGACCCTGTTGACAATCCCATGGTGGAGTGAACAAAACTAGATGAGGACGTCTCAGGGATCCCTGTTGACCAGACCCAATATCGCAATATGATTGGATCCCTTATGTATCTCACAGCCAGTCGACCTGACCTAGTTTTTGCTATGTGCATGTGTGCTAGATGTCAATCTAAGCCCACTAAAAAGCACCTTGAAGCAGTTAAACGGGTCTTTCGGTATCTCCAAGGCACCATAAATATGGGTCTTTGGTATCCAAAAGACACCGCCATGACACTAATAACATATGCAGACGCAGATCATGCCGGTTGTCAAGACACTCAGAGAAGTACATCTAGCAGTGCTCAGTTCCTTGGTGATAAGTTAGTAAGCTGGTCATCAAAGAAGCAAACTAGCACGTCCATCTCTTCTACAGAGGCTGAATATATTGCTATGTTTGGATGTTGTGCCCAAATCCTATGGATGAGGTCTCAATTATCGGATTATGGCTTTGCATACAATCACATCCCTCTATATTATGACAACAAGAGTGTCATAGCTCTCTATTGCAACAACGTTCATCTCTCCAGGTCTAAACACATCAACATCCGACATCATTTCATCAGAGAACAAGTGGAGAAGGGAGTGGTTGAGTTGTATTTTGTGAGGACAGAGTATCAACTGGCAAATATATTCAATAAGGCACTGCCCAGAGAACGATTCGAATTCATTCTCCCGCGGCTTGGCATGAAGAGTATGAAGCCAGAGACACTCAAGCGTCTTCAAGATGATAAGGATGAGTAACAGATTCGCTTCAAGTATCCTATGCAAATATGTACATATTCAAACTCAAAAAGAAAATTACAAAAATATAAAACCACCAAAAAAATCCATAAAAATCAGAAAAATAGAAAATACCAAAAATAGATCTTTCAAGACATGTCTTCCGTTTATCGATAACATTTACGGACCTAGATATGTCATTCAATAATGACACGGGCCTTTAAATGAAGCTCGAACGTAAGTTTAAACTTTTCAAAACATGTCTTAATGGCTTGCAGTTATTTCTGATTGCAACTCGTTTTTCAAAATGAGGAAAGCATGTCGCCAAAAAGACGGTTGTTCCTAACAACGGGTGATTAAGTTCTCCTGGACATGTATTACTTTATATCCATGCAATCTTGATCTAATGTACGTTTCAGTGCGTTTTTCATCTTTCTGAAGAGAAGTCTTCCTTTTATAACCAAATAATTTTCTTCTTAATTGATTCTTCAAAAATTATTTGTGTTAATAACGATGGTAAAGTGTTGTTGGAAATTCATCAATTTAGGTTTTTCAACATAAACTTTTTCACTCAAACAACGACTACAGCTCTTTCAATAGAAAACGGGTCATTGTTTGAGGGGGAGAGTGATTTCAAGTTTATGGCATCAATCGGGCTTCTAGATCACATCATACAATTAAGGGAAAAGGTTTTTGTAGTTGAAAGTGGTTATAATTTGAGGGGGGGGGTTAATGTAGTTTAACTCAAAGGGCCATCTTGGTCTCTTGTTATAAAGTTTAGGGACGTAAGTGCAATGTGCTAAATGTTTCTTTGCTTTGTTAAACTATAGGGTCCATTTGTGTAAATTTCGTTGCTTATCTTAACCCTTAAAATACTTAAAACCGAAAATAAATGTAGCTAGAAACCTTAGAGGCTAAACCTGCCAATCCTTAAACTCGTTTAAACCTAGAAAACCTTTAAAATGAAAGTTAAATGTGTTAGAAACATAAGGGACCAAATTTGCCAATTCCCAAACCGCTAGTATAAATAGGCAGCAGTTTGGTAATTTGGTCAAACCATCTATTACTCGGTCAAACTTCCAAAAACACACACGCACAGTGACGCAAACCGCCACCATCAACTCGCCACCATCAATCTTGATTTCTAGGCTTTTCCGTGCTAAGGTAATGATAATATGATGTTCTACAACCTTAGATCTATCTGTTCATGAAAGGAATCAATCCAAAAATCATTCAAATGTGTAGAATCTCTAAATAATTATCCTAGGGTTTTGAAAATTTTAAATGATGCTTGGAATGTGTAAGTGTGTGGTGGGATAGGTGCGGTTAGGTTCAGTAATCAATAATCTATGTCTGTTTTTGGTTAGATCAAACATTTGTGTGTTCTGTGATTGACTTTATACTCGTTCTTGATTACATCTCTATGGAGTGTTTGGTAATGTGCTTTGAGTGTTGGGATTTGCCTACTAGGATTAGACGATACCTGTTTGATGTCCATTTATGATCTTTAAACTCTTAATGGCCTAGTATGATGATTTTTGATTATGTGTTGACTTTTGATAGTCAATTGTCGCTGTTTGTTGTTGTATCTTGTTGTTGTGATATTGCATATGCTTAAGGAATGGATTGTATGCCATGAATGTATGTCCTTAGTGCTTAAGATGGTATTTGAATGTGTTTGCATCGTATGTTGTTGATAGCGATTTGATGAATATTCTTGATAGCGGTTTGATGAATATTCTTGATAGAGATTTGGTCTGTAGTTTCTTGATAGCAGTTTACTAGAAAATGTTTGATAGCAGTTTGCTTTAATATGCCTGATAGCGGTATGATGTTAAATTATTATTTTATTATGAACAGACAAACCGCTACGAGATAGCGATTTGATGAAGATTATTTTTATTAATAAAATAATCCAAACCGCTATTTCGAATTTTTCTTAACTTGTAGCGGTTTGATTTAACGTCAATAAAATAATAGTAGTTGTTTTGGTCATGGCGGTTTAATTAAATGTGAATATTATATTCGTAGCTGTTTGGTCATAGCGATTTGATTAAATGTAAATATTATATTCGTAGCTGTTTGGTCATAGCGATTTGATTAAATGTGAATATTATATTCGTAGTTGTTTGGTCATAGCAGTTTGATTAAATGTGAATATTATATTCGTAGCTGTTTTGACATAGCGGTTTTATCATTTCGCTACTTAGCAGTTTGATCATTCTATCCTTACAGCGGGTTGGAGTCGTGTTGGTAGCGGTTTAGGCCAAAATCTCAAAGTTTTGGCCCATTAGTCCCAATACCCTCTTAAGACCCAATCCAAAAACACAATTACTTCGTTAACACCCTTTCGGGACTTGTTAACTTGTACGTGTTCATCGGATATCCTTAATTCACGTCAAATTTAATCTATCTATAATCAATCTGTGCATGTCAATGCTCTCATCTAACATCAAACTCTATGCCATGTCTGCTTATCTTCTATTATATCTGTTGTGCAAATAAAATGGCTGATGAGAATGCTCCCGCTCAAGCTCCCACAAGATCTGATGATGAGATACTCCCATATGCTGCATGGGTGCCGATTGGAAAAAGCAACTATGTCCTGGACCTCCAGAAGAAGCAAAAGAATCTAATCTTTCAGATATCTGTGGATATCTTGTCTAACACTAACTTCTTCAGGGCATTTATTGCTTCGGCCTCTGTTCCATCCATATACATTCAACAGTTTTAGAATACCCTTACGTATGTGGAAAAAGCTAGAACTTACCGATTTCAGTTGGATGAAAGCTGGTTCTCACTCGATGCAAATCTTCTGAGGGATGCACTAGAGATAACCCCTATTGACCCTGCTCAACCGTTTATATTACCACCATCAGGTGAAGCTATAATGGACTTTTTAGATCAACTTGGATACACATAGGTTATTCACTTTATGTCAAGAATGGCGGTGAATAACCTGTATCAGCCTTGGAGAGCAATTCTGTCGATGATCAACCAATGTCTCACTAGGAAGACATCTGGACATGATAGGCCCAGATATCCGGTTCTACAGATGCTATGGGGAATTATCACAAGCACTAATGTCGACTTTGCTGAGCTCATGTGGGAAGAATTCGTGCAAGCTATTCAGACCTTCCTCACTGACAAGGCAAATATGGGAAGTCCCACTAAGAAGGGTAGGAAAGAAAAGCCTCATATGATTCCTTGTTGCCGGTTCACGAAGCTCATCATCTGTCATTTGGGAAGAATAAAAAATATTCACCAAAGATCAACGTCTCCATTTCATCTTACTGAACAAGACATCAGACTTGGCAATCTTAAGTTCATTTCCAATGGTGAAGCTGAAGAAGTTTTTGGAATGCCGATTCCCAATGAGCTAATATCGAATAATATTCGGAATGCACCTTACTACAATGCATATTTGGAAATGGTCTTGAGGCATGACCAGAAAGTTGCTGTTGTGAAGGAAGGAAAGAAAAAGGCAGCAAGCACCAAGCCACCCAAGCCAAAACCAGCTATTGAGAAGTCAAGCAAACTAGTACCTACACAGAAACTGAGGGTAACAAAGGAGAAACCGTCTAAGGCCTCCTCTGATAAGCCACCCAAGCCAAAGCAAGCTAAGGATACATCTACCAAGGCTGCACCTATACACAAGGCCAGCAAGGGTAAAGTTAGAAAGACTCATACCTTGAAGTTGATTGATGAGACTGAAGATGAACCAGCTCACTCTAAACCTGAACCGGAACCCGAGCTTCAAGGTGACGATGAAGACTTGGAGATGGAACGTGCTATTCAGATGAGCCTGGAATCGTTTCAGGCACAAAGTCAAGCACCTGTTGGCGGCGTGGTAATAAGTGAACCTGTTACCGAGACCACCAGACCACTTCCAGTTATAGAAGGTAAGGGTAAAGCAATTGTTACTGATGAACAAGCTGCCCATTCTTTGATAGCCTTGCACGCACCCAAGCTGAGAAGCACTACAGACCAATTCATTCTCCAAAGGTGAACTCCAACTACTAAAGAGGCCTCCACTGGACCCTTTACACAACCATTAGATGACACGTCTACCAATATCGTTCGTGGCTCTCCAACTTCTATAGATGCTGAGACAAGTGCTAAATCTGATAAAACGAACAGTGGAGGTGATACAGAAGTGTTGCAAATTACTGATGAAGTAGGAGAAGATGTGGAAAAACAGGTAGACGACGAGGAAAAGACCGTGGAACTTGATGAAGACCAGGCTGGATCAGACCCTGATGAAACTCACGAGTCTCAACCTCCACCAGAGTAGGCACAAATAGATAAAGACCAGGCTGGACCAGACCCTGGAATAAGTCGTGTGGCTCCTGCTTGACCATACCCTGAGCCCACACATGACGACTTTATGACAGACATGTACCCTAAGGTTCAAGAAAGCTTGAAGTTCCCGGGTGATGAACAGATCTTTCTAGAGGATCCACCAAGCTCAACCGGAACTATGTCGTCCATGAAGAACCTGGAGGATGTATATGTTATTAGGGATCAGTTCATTAATGACAAATCCACTAATGACGAACCAGGAAAACTCATTGCAGAATCAGAAGTGGTCTCCATGGTCACTATTCCCATCTATCAAACGTCTTCCTCAGCTTCTCCACTGTTAACATCGGTTATTAACCTGTCTCCTCCTAAACAGACATCATCTACCAATCAAACTCCAATCTTTATAGCTACAACTAAAACTACAATAACAACCCTTCCATCTCCTCCTCAACAACAAAGCACACCAGAGTCTGAGTTAGCTATACGTGTTGTCGCTCTTGAAAAGAAAGTCTCTGAGCTAGAGCAAGCTAATAAGAATCTAGATAACGTGAATCAGAACCTCGGATCTTGAGTCTGTACTCTGGAGCTAAGGGATCTGCCTCATAAGATTAATGAAGCTGTTAGGGAAAATGTCAAAGAGACAGCTCTACAAGCTCCCCTTAGAGAACGCTTTAGAGACTTACCTGAAGCTGACATGAAAGAAATGCTCCACCAAAGGATGTTTGAAACTGGCTTGTACAAATCACATCCTGAGCATATCGCACTATATGAAGCCCTTGAGGCATCTATGGAACGAGCACAGAGGGACGAACACATTGCAGAATGGGAGGAGTCTCACAAGAGATGACGCGATGATGAAGATCCTCCTCCTCCTCCACCAGATTTAGACTTCAGTAAAAAGAGACGACATGACTCTGGAGTGTCAGGTTCATCACATCCCCCAACTCCTCAGCCATTCACATGGAAGAAGTTTGACACTCGAGATGCTCCCCCAAGCTCTTCCAAGCAACAATCCAATGTTCTTGCGGAGCAACCCGTCGAAGACATACCAATCCCTGACTCTGCCAACATATCTGATTCAGAGGACACTGACTCTGCCTATCTTCCAAAGACTAAGAAGTGGCCAGAATGGTTCAAGCCTATTCCAAATGATGACAGACCAGCCACTCCAGAACCTGCCTGGGTCATTCCTGCATCTCATATTCCTGATGCTCAGAACAACTGGGCCAATGCTTTAGCCTCAACATAACAAGCTCCGACAGAGAACTCTCTACTAGAAAAGACTGGGGATATGCGGTCGTTTATGCACTGGTATTGTCAAAAGTTGGGAAAGACCGAGCTGACTCAAGCAGATCTTGAAGGGCAAGCTTATGAAGTCGTTAAAGCCTTCTACCCAGATGTTGTTCAACTTCAGTTTTAGCTGGAAGAATGTCACAAGATGCTTACAGATCAGATTGATTGGGCTAATCCAAAAGGTGATCAAGTCAGGATTGATGTCAGCAAACCTCTGCCTCTCCAAGGTCCACCAGGTCATGTCACCATTCCAACTCAATTCTTCTTTAATCACGACTTGGATTATCTACGATATGGTAGCAAGGGAAGCGGCCAGGCTTTATCAATTTGCAAGATGAAAGCTGCCCGTTATCTCGACTTTGGTCTTGAGCTGATCATACCTGAGCATATGTGGATTAATGATGTCTGCACCTATGACACCAGTACCTCATATGGTATATCTCATTGGTGGTTTAATCATCAAAAGTTCTACATTGATCGACACAGTGGTGAATCAAGCCGTAAAGAAGTTAGAACCCACATGCGTATACTCAGTGTTATTAGAATAAAAGCTTATTCCCGCTACGGGTACGACTACTTAAAGGAGATCATACTGCACAGAGCTGATTATCAAGAATACTCGATTGCAGAAAAGGATTTCAAGAACTTGTATCCTAGTGACTTTGAAGATCTGAATCTGTTACTTCTACAAGGTCATCTTAATCATCTTTCCGGCTCAGATAAACGTATGCTCTCTACTGCTGTCAATCTGTCGACACGCAACTTAGTAATTCGACATCGGGTTGAAGACTTCCAACTCGGCATTGAGAGCTACTAGAAACAGATGAATCTTACTAAACCGGGATGGAATGAACAAGGTTACGAGTTAAAGCACGATTACACAATCATCGATTCGCCTCGTGCAGTAGTGTTCCCTGTCGATAACAATGAACAAAAAATCATGCGGTTCAATGAGATTTACAAGTTCAGTGATGGTACGTTGACGACCATTATGGAGGCACTAGATTACCGAGTTAAAGAGTACAAGGTCAATCGGCTAAATCCAGGAATGGGCATGTGGTTTTGGACTGATAAAGATGTGGCGAGGAGCAAGGAATTCATACATGCCATTGAACGAAGACTCAAGACTAGAAGGATCTTCCAAAATTTGGAATGCTTTGTTGGTGGATGGGTTCGTGATATTGACTACCGATCTCTTCAAAGAACGGAATGATCTCATCATTCCACTTATAAGGTCAATATCATGTGTATTATATTGTAAACTTTGTACATTACTTAGTTATGTAGTAATTAGTGTTATGTGTCAGTTTATGAATCTTTCATGAGTTTCTCGTTAAACTTCAAATCATTTATCAAATCACCATAAACTAACACATACAGAATCCCTCATTAAATGAAGGGGAGCATATATAAGTTCCAATATCGGATTGTATTTAATCGGACCACATTTTCTCCTAATTTTTCTAAACATATTTAAATCCATTGAGATCCTAAATCTCAAAGGGTTTGAATTTTTTGATCAGGGGAGAGAATGTGATTTAAATATTAAATCTGATAAAAATGTGATCTATTAAGACTCAAGCAGGTACTCCTCCCTCCATGTGCCAAACAATTTTGAATATCGACGCACATGTTGAGGGGGAGCAGTTTCATGAATCAAAATAATTGAGGTACTAATGCTTTGATGTTTACATCACCCGTACCTTGATTGATTTTTTAAATGGTTTTATGATGAAGAGAACAGTACCAAAAGACCGACCCTGTATTTACTTTATCAGAGTTATAAGGATGGTAAGGTTAGGTACTCGTTCCCACGATCCCGCCAGAGCCGGAGGGATCTACCCAGGGATAATCCACTAGTTAATGTGAGAATAAGGGAATAGTCCGGACTGAGATGGAGCTAGTGCTGGAACACACCCAACAAGGTTCTAGTTATGAAGTCTCGGTAAGCACTGAAGTGGTTGAAAAGAAAGCTTCCTCAAACATTAGGCAGAAACCGGGTCACTACATATGCTGTTAGAATCACATGGTTGATTGCTGACATTGAAGACAAGTATCATGGACCCAATGATACGCTGCACAACCCTCCCTAGCCACTCAAGATCCCTTAAAGGATTCTCGTTTCACTTCTCACGGAGATCAATACATTTCTATCGTCACTCTCACTCCGAGTTAAACGATATTGAAAAGGTGGCAGTCCGCTCCAGCCTCCGACTACTTAAACCAAAAATGCACTATTGAGTCTAGATCCATGAGATCATCCATAAATCTCATTAGGACACTAATACAAACTACGCTTGTTCATCACACACTGTGATCTCAAGTAAGATTTTAAGAGTCCTACGCATTATCCTGGTGGTATTGCCAGAACATCTGAGTGATACAAAAGTACTCACAATGAAGATGGAAATCCTTCTACAGCCAACATCTAACAAGCTCTTGGTAGGTGACATGTGAAATCCATTTATGGATTGAACCTGTGACAAATGGAAAGCAACAATGGTGCGATTCTTTATGAATCAAACTTGTTCCAGGCAGTGAATTGATGAGTGATTTTGAAAAACCTTTCGATGTGCTCAACAACTGATTTTAGAGCACATTGACTGTGTATACCTTTCAAAACAAAAGTGTTTCTGATGAAAATTAATGTTTATGGAATATTATAAAACTGTCGATGTGTCACAAAAACTATTTCCTGAGTGACACGCAACTGATTTTCAAATCAATTTTTCATAAATCAGTGGGTTTCTAATTCACTGGTTCAATCACTTCGTGCTTTATCTACTTTGAGACGCTCCGGTTTAAGAACAGCTAGCACAGCTGCGAAACCCTGTCAAGGAGATTCTTCGGAATTCTACCTGATTACAGGCAGTATTTATATTGATTAACGGGGAACCGTGGTTCTTGCAACCTTATTCAACGAAAGTGAACAAAGACACTTTCATTTGTCCGTTACTGACGAATACTTGGACGAACCCCTGACGGTAGCAGCTGCTGGCAAGAGACATGTCAATTCACAACCTCATGCTCACACTTAATACTACTACTCAAACACATCATGATAACTGAAAGACCTACAACACAGATTCCGCAACTCTGATACGTGCTATCATGATCCAGAAAAGTGTGAACATGCCGGTCCAAAGGTCACTATAACACATGAAGGCAATACTACTACAAGAAAGTGTAAGAGATTTACTATGGCTGATGATCTCAACGAAAGCTTAAAGATCACACAAGTTAAAGGAAATACGCTCAAAGACTACTACAGTATGTACAAAGTAATCAATGCATGAAGAATCAAAGACTACGAGCTAAACACGAGAAATAGATAGCTGAGCATATTTTATTATTTTCTGGGGTGACCTCTCTTAGGGGTAGATTGTTAGTTATTAGAAAAAGATTCGGCCACCCCGTGTATTTTACCGTTTATTGTAGCTCGTAGTTTAACGTTTAATGTGTAATGTTCGGTAATGGGTCGGGCTATAAAGCCTAACATGTAAGCCCATACCATAGCCTAAGGGCTGATTTTGTTGTTACTATATAAGCCTCTTCCATGCCATGGAAGTGGTGGTTAGTCATTTTTCATATTCAAGTTTACTTTATCTCTCTAGAAAGTTCTCTCTCACTTTCTCTCTCTAGAACTTAGCTAATCCATCTATCTTTCATTGTGTTATGATTTTCAATATCCTACATGAATGATGTATAATGACATGTTATTTCTGTTTACTTACTAAGCGTTATCGCTTACGTGTTAAGTTGCAATGTTTTGTAGGTTCAAGCAAATAAGGTAATGCATGGATTATAGCTTAGGTGTGGAAGTACTTGTCGATGTTAGACAAGTAATTAAGGTAGATGCCGAGCTTGAATCAAGGTTGAACCCCCATGTGTTGTGATGGTTTGTTAATGAACGTTTTAAATGTCGAGTGTCATGTAAATGTGGATTGTATAATGGATAAGAGTCATTGGTTTAGTGGATTGTTAAAGTGTATGCAAATGGGTCTAAACGAGGTGTTTGGCGAACCCTGCAAGGTTCATGTTTATAGGACATTGAGTCTACAAATGTGTTTGGAAAATGATGTTTTATGATATGTAATGAGTTCTGAAGTTTCAGGTTAATAAAGTCATGTTTTGGGTCAAAAATGGGTAATATGATCCATAGGTATGGATACGGCATATTAAAGGTTTAGGAAGGATACGGTGTATCCATTTCATGGATATGGCGTATCGATGTCTCAGTAGTCACAGTTTTTGGTTATTCTTGTTTTGGTCGTAAAAACCAAACCGTAAGGAGTTAGAAGGCGTGTCACCCGCCGTTTCAAAGATAATTGAGTCTAGTTTCATTTAGTAATACTTTCAAAAAATGAATGGTGATTGATTTTGGTTATTTTATAAAAGAGTGACAGAAGGTCATTTTCGAGTCGTGCGTATGAATAAAAGTTTTAATTTTTGGTCAAATCAAGTGTCAGGAAAAGGGGCGTTTCATAAACACCCTCCAAATCTATAACATTTTATAAGCAACAGTGTGACCTAATTTTTATTTTCTTTTTCATTTTCTTTAAAACTTAACACATTTCATTAAACTAAAATTTAAATGCAATGTATTTAAAATACGAGTTATAATAAACGTAAATGTATGATATAACAAACCAAGGACTAATGGTGTTAGTAAAAGACCATCGAAGACTAAAACTGAAAAAAATTTAACTAATAAGGTTAAAAATGAAAAAAAAGATAAAAAACTTCATCATCTTCCCTATACACGTATACCCCATCAGACAAAACATACGTACAAATGCAAAAACAAACACAAACACTCACATAAAGGGTATGTTTTGCGAAATGGGTCGGGGTTGGAGCTTGGGCTTATATTATAAGCCGAAATTGAAATTTGTACTATTGTAAACTTGTTTAGCAAATGGGCTGGGGTTAGGGCTTATTATTGCAAAATTACTAAAAAATTCATAATTAAATGAATTTTTGGCATATGTTAGATATCTTTGTGGGTAAATAAGTAATTTACGGTTCAAGATCCCCAATCTAAAGTTATTAGCCCCTTTTATGGGGCCGGGGCTTATAAATACTTATAAATTATAAGCCCTTTCATAAGCTCGCGTAACAAACGAAACTTATTATATAAGCCAACTTATTTAAAAAACCCAAGCCCCGATAAGCCTCAATAAGCCCCTCGCCAAACATACCTAAAGACTAAACGTTGGTCTTAAAATAAAATAAAATAAATACCAAAACGATAGGGGTTGGCGATGATACCTATAATGTCATCATGGTGCCATGGCAGGTGCTTCATGGCGGCGTTATTGGTGGTCAAAATTGCCAATGGCATGTGATCCGTCCACTACACTCTGCACTATAAGTTGGCATAATGTAGTACCCTATAACATGTCATAGTGCCAAAATCGCACATATGAGGCCCCAATAATAATTATATTGCACTGCCCCTTTGTGTTATAGGCGGATTCGTCAATTGTTTCACACTCGTTATGCATTTTTTTTCTTTTCGAGTGAGTGATATTTTTTGTACCCTTTCATAGGCATGTTTTTGGGAAGTGTGCCGACGCCTATAATAATTATAATAATTATCAGGTGCGACTGCACGTTGCACTTTAAAAATTGCATTTTAAGTGAGGTATGTTTAGGTGATAGAGTAATATTTTTTAATTTTTAAGTCCGTTCACTAATTAGGCTATTTAGGTAAAATGATTTTTTCTTTTAACTCAATTTGAATTTCATGTGAGCATTTTCAATCCATCTTTATCATCCTTAAATGTGTAACCTTTAATAATTAAATCTTGTTAATTGGCTTTAAGAGTAATTGTTTGGCTTGTGAGTTTAATCTTTCAAAATGGGAATAAAACTCATAAATGTAGGCATATTCTATACTCATCAAGAGTGGTAGGTATTCAAACTCATTGTCATTCTTATACCCATAGTGATTACCTTCTACAAACCAAACATACACGGATTGTCTTTTGGTTTGCGTTGACCTGCACATATGATCCTTTGACTTTTTTTTATTAGAAGATGATTCCTTGTAAACTATTTATGTTACTCAGAGGAAGTGTCATATGCTGTTTAGATTGCATTTCGGTACAAATTTTAGGCCCTAAATCCCTACCTCCTTTGTTGCATCTATACTTTGCCATGACTAGTGGTATCATTCGACAATAGGAAAGATACCTAGAATTTGCACCGATAATTTAGCCGGAACGATACGCATTTTTACCTAAATTAACTTGAATGTATTTGTTAGAGGAAAATTGAATTAGTTCTAAACTTTCTCATCATATGGTAACTTTATCGTTATTACACATGTTTACCAACTAACATGTATCAATGACTATCCTATGTTTATTGTTTTTTTCATAACGATTTTCATTGGTTGTCATTGACAAAATATTCCATTATGCCGTCTATCAAAGAAAATCCTAAATTTAGTCAATAAAGCAACTAACAACGATAACAATATTATAAACTTTAAGTGAGAAAACATTCATGTTTACTTAACCAGCATATAGTAGCGTCTTATAACCACAATACTCTTTAAGTTATTAGATTACATAATCGATGGTATTCATTAGAGAGGAAGACATCATTGGAACTAAGGGGCGTCAGTAGGAAGTGGAGAGGCACCATGATTCGCAACATCCAAGTTCATTGGCGGTGACGGCGGGCACTTATAATAGCATAAACAAATAGTATTAATAAAGCATACTCCCACAACATCCGGTCCATATTTAACATCACAACCATGATTACAAAGATAAAGGTCGCATCCGGAAGGTGTGGTGATACGACCTATACAAGTTTTTTCCGCCATAGGTAACTCCATACCTGCAAATGCATAACAAATATGTGTCATCATTTAACGATTATACGGTTTTGCAAAATATTAAGATAGAAACATAACCAACTAAGATGTAAAAACAATATTGATTGGATTTCTTGGATGAAATGTCCTAAATCCATATCCTTGTAATTTCTAGCTCCTTGCTAGTTTTTTTATTTATAATATCAATTTGCCGTTCAAAAAAAAAAAGAAACATAACCAACTAATTTCTACTTTAACTTTCCATTTGGCTGATAACAAATTGCGTAGTTTTCACCACAATTAGTAAGAAAATCAACTGGTTTTACATTACACATCAACCAAATGGAAAAAACACTTATAATATGAGAAAGTTTGTCTAGTTTCTATAAGTTTCAGTCGTAAAGGTTATACAAAAAAAATTATGTATCAAAGATTACATGTGAACATGATAAATACAACACATATAGTGAAAACGTGAATTTTGGCATGTTTAACTGCATGTGTGATGTTGTAGTGTTTTGACATGCTTATATATATATATATATATATATATATATATATATATATATATATACTAGTTGCAAAGCCCGCCCGATGGGCGGGCTTGTTTTGTGAGTATCCAAGTGAAAAATTAATTAACGGTTAATCAATTACGAACAATGTGAAATTTTTATAGAGTGAATAACGACCAAAAAGAATGAACGGTAATCCGATAAGATGAAATAAAACTTAATAAAGTATCGTCAGGTGCAAGTACACAAAAAGGAGTACATGATATGCGAATGTATTGTAAGATTGTTGGCTCGGAAAGGAGTACATAATATGCAATGTGAAAACTAATACTTTTGGGGAAAAAATTAATAAGGTTGGTAAATGAACTACTTGATGTATACAAAGATGTTTTTTTGAATTAACGAAGTCACTTGTCTTAGACGTATCATAATAAGTAATGCTTATTAGTCACGTAGTCAACTTATTATGTATTTATTTTATCACTATTGTTTGTATGTATCTTAACAATTTTTAGTATGGTTATCAATCTCGTTTGTTTTTTTTTATCATATTTCATAGTTACAACGGGAACATGGGCAAGTTGCATAGCCCACCCGATAGGCGGGTGAGCCTTATAAATATCCAATGAAAACATTAAGTGACGGTTACTCATTTATACACATTGTAACATATTTATCGAGTGCGTTGAGAACGAAAAGAAATGAATGTTCATCCGATAAGAAAAAATAAAGGTTAATAATTTATCCGCAATAACAAAATTAATAATTTATTTGAACATATTTTTTTGTGTATAATTACTCCCCTTTTCAAGACATTGTTCATTTTCACAAATACTTAAATATCAAAAACAACCCACTTAGCATAAGGTTAAATCTTCCAAAAACTTTCATTATTAAACCACTCTGATTACATAATCACAAACTTATGTATAAAGATAACAAAAATAGAAACTGAAAAGGTCTTGAATATATAAGAAACTATGGTACTGTTACAGAACACCCAAGATTAACTGAATCAAACCAGGGGCGAATGCACTTGCAAGATATGTGGTGGGGGGCCTCCATAGTTCGCCAAAATCATCGGTTTTTAGTGTAAAAAAATAATTTTATTAATTTTTTTATTAAAGTGCACCCCATCACAAAATCAAATTGCCCCCACTAACAGACTAAAGTCCGACATTTAACACTCTAAAATATTAAAATCCTTCATTTTCTAAGTGACAATACTCGATTTTTTATTCAGATCCTCATTTTTATCTTATTTTTTCGCCGTATTTTGTTGCTATTGTGAAGAATTTTTTTTTTGCCCCCCCAATTACAATTTTCCTAGTTCCGCACTGAATTCAGACACAACCTCCAGATTGTTGTCACTGTCTGTAATTTCTATAGCAAGCCCACCACTAACACGATAACAAACACATGCAACAACAACAAATCTCTTACCATCATATTATTTAAAACAATAAGTAGCATTTACATATACATCAAGAATCATGCATATATACGCAACAAAGCTCATACGTGACACTTAAACATAGTTCATTGGAAAGGCCTAATGCATGAGTTGAAACTTACAATGGGGCCATCATCACGGCCATTGGTTCCAAACAGATGAGAGCCCAGTTTATTGATTGCTCGCACATGCATACATTATACAACATGTCAAAATAACATAGACAACAAAATACAGTAGTTCAAGGAGGTAATACCCGAACCTCATAAAAAATCAGTTCTTTTAAAAAAATAAATCGAGTTTCTTTTAATATAAAGGCAATGATTACCCCACGTGCCGCGGGTCGTTTTTTTTGCGCGTTGTTGCTGAGCATATTAATTTTTATTTTTTTGGCGGTAATTTATTTTGGCCTCATGTTTAATAGTTTGTTTTTTTCTTATATGGGCTTATGTGTGGGGCTCATGTTTAAAGGTTTCTTTTTTTGGCTATACGGGTTTTTTTAATATAATTTTATGGGAACGTGAGGCATTATTAATTTTTTATTTTGTGCGGGTTAATTTTTTCGGCCTCATGTTTAATAGTTTGTTTTTTTCTTATATGGGCTTATGTGTGAGACTCATGTTTAAAAGTTTTTTTTTTTGGCTGTACGGGTTTTTTTTAATATAATTTTATAGGAACGTGGGCTTTAAATGAGAATCGCGTTACTGCAGGCCGTTTTTTATTGTATTTTGTGCGGGTTTATTTTTTCGGTCTCATGTTTGATAGTTTGTTTTTTTATATGGGCTTATGTGTTGGGCCTCATGTCGCGGGTATTTTTTTATCTGAATTGCGGGTTTATTTTTGTGTTAAAATTTTATTTTTATTTTTTTCTATTTTTTATTTGTGCGGGTTTATTTTTTCGGTCTCATGTTTAATAGTTTGTTTTTTTATATGGGCTTATGTGTTGAGCCTCATGTCGCGGGTATTTTTTTATCTGAATAAATCAACACTTTTGTAAAAATTTTTTCTATTTTGTGCCGAGCGATTTTTTACATTGCCTAAAAAATTAATAATGAGGCCGAAAAACACTCTACCCAGCCCACTGTCAAAACGATAGTGTTTAAGCTGGGTAATAAGTATAATATAATAACAACTTGAGTAAGTAGAAGTAGACACAACATACCATTGACTTGTAAGTATGCATACTGTAGCCATTACATCCTAAAAGAAACCTTGTCATTAAGGACCATACGCCAGGAACCTTGGACATTTGCACTCAACTTGTGAGTTGTTTTCTTTAATTAAAAAGAAAATAAAACCAATAAAATGTAGTGCAAGAGGTTTCCCATGAACATTGTAGCATTTTGCCTCTTTTGATACTGTTGAAATCCATGGCTTAGCCAAATACAAACTGCTTAAATACTTAATATTCAATATCATCCTCATAACATGATCCAACAATTCATTATTAACCATGGTTAATACAGTAAAAAAAAATCCTTACATGACAAAAGAAAGACATTGACTTTGACATGTTCAAGTGTGAGTCTCAATGCCAATTGCTTACACTTTGTTGTGAGCTTCCATATCCCGTTCCATATGAGTATAACTTTTTCTAAATATGTGAGGTGTTTCATTAGGCACTAATGTTGTCAAGTTCAGTCATATTAGATGGATTGATTTCAAGTAACAATGTCTCCGAGTTAGAAGGAAACTGATCTGATGGAGCCGAGTTTGAAGTTGTATCATTTTGATTCAACTCATAAAAGGCTAACATACCAACATGGAAAATCTGTCTTAAATTTTGTCACATAAAGTAGGAAGTGTAGCAAATATACTTGAAAGAAATAGGTGCATACCTTGCAACCTGGGCCAGTCGACCTGTAAGAAGCAACAGACTTATTAACATCCATAGCTATAATCAAGTTGTATGCTTATGTACAGTAATATCATAGCTTCCAGCAGAAAAAAGGCGTAGGAACACGAAACATGTATATACAAGAACATATTGAAGTGAAAATATGAAAAGAACCTTGAAGCACATGTTACATCTCATAGCTTAATTAGGAAGTGGCTTCGGCTTTCTCTTCGAATTTTTGTGGTGGTTGAAGGGTGGAAATGACTACGGATCAACAATCTTGGATGACGAAACACATGGAGGCGGTGTCTTTATTTTCTCTGGTGGTTCTTAAAAGTTAACTGCATGACTCAGTGGCTTGTTTGTCACTTTTATCCCGCTTTGATGATAATCCATTGTGACAGTATCAGATAGTGCCATCCGTCGAAGCATACTTTGTGTAGTGACCTTTGGTGGTATTCAGTGTTTATGAAACAGTGAATCAAACCCGTTTTGACCCATTAGCTAAGTGGTTGACCTGTTCATCAATCAGCTTCTGGTGTGCGTCCATGTCCATAACTGATTTGGTACATATCCGACTGCATAATCTGTTTAACATGAAAGAAAAAACGTTAATAATTTATACAAAGCTTTAAATGTTTGTGCTTGAAACATTAATTACTCTTGCAGGTTGCAATTGGTTCGATATGGCAGAAGCAACCTATTACATTATCACAAATAAATTACACTTGCAGTAGTATATACTAATATGGTAATACCACTTTTGTCTCATTTTGTTAGTCATTATAGTACCAACATACTTTTTCGTTTGTGTCATTGTAGTCAGACTTTTTCGGTTGTACACGAAAGACCCTTTACAACGACACTTGAGATCTCTGAAATAAGAATATGAATAACTCAAATGACAATCAAGCCCACAACCTTTTTATCTACAGCACAATTAAAATCACTAACAGTTATAGTATGTCACCTATCTTATTCAATCTTAGCAAGAGTCATATGAGCCTGTTTGTCATACTGTTGCACAAAGAGAATATAAAAAAGATAATACAAAATAATCATAGTTCAGACAATTTATACAACAAAAAGAACTTGAGCCAAATGAAGCGAGGTCCACATAAATCCATTACCTTTTTTTATCATTGCAGTGGACTCTTGAAAATATTTGTTCATGACAAACAACATGAGTCGAAGCTTATGCTGCATATAGAGTCATGTATGTTGACTTAATTTTCGGTTATTAGTTCACCAAAATGAACTGCTGTTGTTCAGAAATTATGCCTCCACTTAAAAAAGGTGTGAATATTTTAATTCAAAATAAATAATTTTATTAAGTGATTTCTTTCAAAGAAAGTTAACTAATTTAAAAGTTTACTAATGATGAATTTCAAACGTTAGAATGACCTCACCCTTTCTCTCACATACTTTACTAGTGCACGGACAGCTGTACACTATTCTAGGTGTCAGAAGCATGTCGAAAGGACTTGCATTTAATTAAAAGTTTCACACACATGTTAACACAAAACCCTAAAACTTCTCACAAGTTCACAACTTTCACTTAGTTACCATCAAACCCTCACAAGAAAAAATGCTACCAACCATTTAAACCCCTTTTACCAATTTACAAATTGCTCCTCACAATTCATAAATCCTCTCACCAAGAACACACACACAACAAACTACAGAAACAAATCAAATCATCAAAACCCTAATCACTCAAATGGCAAACCAAGATCAAATTCCTCCATAACAAGAACAACCCTTTGTTGCTGCCAAACAAGTTAGCTTCAATCTTGAAGACATCATCCTCAACACAAACAATGAGGTTGCTCTTCTCTACCCAGAACATAATAACCAAGATTATTTTAAATGTGTTTCTGATTTCATTTCCAAATGTTGCCTTAGAAAGATCTCCCGACATGTATATGGAATACCTGTCCGAATTCTGGTACTCAGCCACATCTTTAGAAAATTCTAAGGTTTCCTTCTCAATCCCAACTGGTGGTATTTTTGGAGAAGTAGGAGTAAATACCTTTACAAATGCCATAGGTGCACACTACCTAGCTTACTCCAGTGAATACGTTGCACCACCATCTATTGATATCGTTAGACAATGGTTTCCAACGATTGGGTATGGGGAAGAGGTATCAGCAAAAGGAACTCTCAGAAAGAATCTCCTTCCTCCTAGGTAGAGGTTGCTAATGGCACAAATCATCCAATGTTTGGGAGGTAAAATTGGGGGATTTGATCAAATCATAAACAAAGATGCCATTATACTATATAGTCTAGCCAATGGCATTAACATAGACTATGCAAGCATATTTTAGGAGGACATCATTCTCAAGCTAAAGAAAAAACAAAGGGAAAAGGTTGTTCCATACACTCGATTTATCTCCCTGCTGATAATGCACAAAATAAAGGAAGGATATAGGAATGATGAGGTCACACAATACCCCACTCAAGTCTTTAGTGTTAGCAGATAAACATTGAAGCCCAACCAACCTGAAGAACCCCCCTTTACAAATCACATGATGGCTATTTGCAACGCAAAAAAGCCTGTGGCATTTAAAGCTCCTAAACCCTCTTCTATTGCTGAGAGGGTTCCCCAAGGCACAAAGCCTGGAGCTCAACCTGGACACAAGAAGCAATCTTCTTTAAAACAAACCTTTATGTCCAGCAAAGAGGCAACAAAAGGTGGGTCCTCTAAGGCACCCGCTGGTTCTAAAACTGGCCATTCCAAGAAAAGAAAAGAATTCAGTTCGGCCATGAACTCAAACCCAAGCCAGCCTCCTGTTTCTGCCCCTGTAGATCCTAGAATGCATAAAGAGGACCAACAAGCAACTGGTGGCCCAACCTCTTTAAGGGTCACCAGTGAAGCAAGATCCAACCCTCAGCTTAGTAGTGGTATGTCAGCATTTAACTTAAATGAGCCTATTTATACAGCATCTTTCATTATTCACTCTGAGTCTGCATTAGGAAATGATGCTTCAACAGTTTCCACAGCTGAAGCTGATCCTGGAAATTCTGCTCCTAGTGATTTTGTACCTCAACAATAGGGTATAAATAAAGGAACCAAAAACACTTCATCTGATTACTTATTTACAGGTACTGACCCACATGTTCATGCAGACCAAACCAAATCTGTTAGTGAAGGGTTAGACACTGTCCTCACTCAACCTTTAACAGGGAAAGGGGCCAGCTCAATTGCTAGACAAGTTAAGAAAGAAGAAGCCTCTAGCATAATCAAGTTAGAAGATCTAGCAAAGCTGATGTCTAATGTTCAGTCAAGCTTCAAAGACCTAGATTCACCTGAAGATGAACCTGTCATTATTATAGAGGAAAGTGATGAAGAGAAGAATGATGAAATTCATGCCACAAAAAATGTTGAAACTGAAGATACTTCAGTTCCTAAGTCTTCATCTCCAAAGTATTCTCTAATTCAGGAGCTTACCAACCAGGTTCTCATTCTCTAGTCTCAAAAGCATAAACTGGAGCTGGAAAAGAATAAAACTGAAGCCGAAGCTGCTCTCCTTAAAGCTCAACCCTCCTTTCCCAATGTGGAACAGCTCAAAGAGCTGCTGGTAAAGTCGTTAAAAACTAAACTCTCAAATATCCTATCTACTTATGACTTCAGCAGCTCACTACCAACTGAGCTAAAGGACATTCCCTCTAAGCTGAATGAACGTACTAGAGAAGTACAAAGGTTAAAGAATCAAGTTCACAACTTGGAAATTGAGCTTCCAGGAGAGTTGAAAGAAATTCCTACCCAACTAGAGAACTTTACAAAGACTGTCACCAGTCTTACATCTGAAGTCGCTGAACTGAAGACTCTTCAGTGGGAACTTCCACAGGAATTTCTTTCTCTACCAACACAGGTTGCAACAATTCAAGCTAAGCTAAAGACCTTGGATTCTCTTCCAGGTCTCCTGTCACATGTCACTAAAACTTTGAACACGTTTGCTCAGGTCTTAGTCTCTACATCATCAAAAGCTGGAGTTAAAAGTATTCCTTCAGTAGGCCAAGCTGACACTATGTCTGCTGAGGGAGAGAAGAACACAAATCAAGCTACAATCTCCCAACTTTTTCAAAGAAGAGCTGAAAAAGTACACCTGAACAAAACACAACCTGAAAGGACAACACCACCACTTATTCCACCAATCATCACAACCACAACTCAAATGCAATCTCCCTTCTGTCAAAGAACACCAAAAGAATCCTCTCAAACTGAAGGGGAGCATATCAATACAGACAAGAGAAAAAAGGCTATGTCTTTAGAGGATCCTGAAGAAGAGAGTACAAAAAGTAATTCTGATGATAAGACAACACACGTACCTGGTTTCACAGTTAAATCCTCTTCGAAAAAGGAACTAAAAAAGTTTGAACAATAAATATTATATAATACCCTTGAGACTTATTAATATATATATATATATATGAACAATAAATATTATAAGGCAATAACACTTATTATCACTTGTACAAAATAACACTTAAGGTATTAATATAGATTCCCACGTCTAAGATATACACGTAATATATGGCATGTTATATTCATTCATGATTAGTAAAAGGCTTTTGAAAGTTCAAATAAACAACCATGGGTACTTGACTTCCAGCAAAACATTCGGTCAAAGTAACCAACTAATCCCATATTTGTCGAACAGTAGGTTATATCACACCATCCTATAAGTACTCTTTATATTCCTAACCTATCAAAACAACTCGTAAGAAAATTTAAACAACCAAAATTCCTTTGCATCAGATAGAGCATTAGAAACTACCGTACTTTTAGTGTTGGGTTCACATTCACCTTGTTCGTTTTCAAGTTCAGTTCGGGTTACGTTTCGTGCGTAGAGTCGGTTCGATCTGTTCGTGTATGGGTTGCAGTTGTGGTTTCTATTCGTTGGAGGTTGTGGTTCATGTGTGAATAAGGTTTTGGCTGTGCCTCGTTGAGTCCTAGCAATTGTGCTCTTGTTTTGATTTTGATCATTTCACGTATAGTCTTATGGTATCCTCGAACCATCTGTTAAATGCATCATTTTCACCAGTAATGAATCACCTTTGATATATACTAATATGATCTATAGATATAAGAGATCACCGTTAATGGGTAATCGGATGCATGTTTAGAACCTATAATGCTCATGCATAAAAAGGCAACCAGGACATGAATACGCATGGTCGCTAACATAAAAATTTAAAATGAATCTTAGTAACTAGGACTGATGAATTACGGTCATGTACCGTTGCATGAAATAGTCCAGAGTAAAATGGTGGTGGCGTTTGGTATACTAAAGATGATGAAGAGGGTACATGTGCATAAAATCTATAGTATAAATAGTCTTAAATTATAGTTATTATATTATATGATATAAAATAAAACTGCCATATAAAATGAAGTTACATTATTCTTATAACAGTATCATCCATACGAATTATATAGGCAAATAAGTTAAGCCATACAAACTACGATGTAGAGAACTAATGCATTAATGTTAAGAGTTATCAGGACACCTATCACAATGTAACAATTAGTTAACTTGTTAAATAATAATCGGTATTTAAATTTATGTAGATAATCTGAAGCGGGAGTAGGTTGTGTTTTCGGTTACACGTTGAATTGCTTTTAAGGTACATATATTCTATCCTTTCTTTTAAGGATTCTCACGACTTTTGCTTCGTATCTATTTGCCTCGCTGAAATCCTTATTTATGTTTCCCATTCTATGATTCGTTATTTGTTGCAACCTTATTTGATAACTTCGTTGAGCCCTTTGAATTCCTTTGATACATGCTTCATTTGATATTGCCATGATATGAACTTATCCGTTTTGTTTAGACATGATCTTCTTTGGACATAATATGTTTTGTTTCGATATGTTATATGAACCCTTTGTTTTGTTCTGATGCCAGAGCTAACTAGCCATGGAGGTACCATGGCCGCGTCATTGAGGCACCAATGGCGTGACACTATCTGTGGCGGTGTGATCAGTCCACGACGTTCCCTTTTGTTTTGTGTGCTCTATTATGCACTTGGCCATATATGATTTAATTTGTAGGGAGTGTATGGATGCATCCTAGGTACTTTGTTTAGTTCAGTTTTAGTGCATGGCTTAGTGTTTTGCCAACACCCCATTGCACTTTTGTTTCGGTACATGTGGAGATTGCAACTCCCTTGTACAACATACTATGAGATATATGATTATTTAGTCTAAGTGTGTGTCATGCTTTAGACTTTTGTTTCGAGCTCGTGGGGCATTTCTATATGTATTGTTGGCTACTTATTCGTTCAGTTAGGATGGTATATGAAATCTCTAATTTCATTTCGTTTACTACTTATGTTTGATCTATCTATTTCGATTATATCTGTTCACTGAGCTTTAGCTCAGCCGCATTTTCTTTTCTCTGCAGCAGTAATAAGAGGGAAACTGGGTATGAGTGAAGAGCGCTTATGATCTCTTAGTGGACCGACTCGATGATGGCTTTCCTATTTCTTTTAAAATCATTTAGACGTTGAAGTTAAAGTTGTCTTTCGCTTAGACTATGAAGATTTGAATTAATTTCGTTTAGAAGGCATGATGTATTTGACAACTTATTTCCTTAGTTTTCTTGGTGAATGTTGTTGAAATATATAATGAATAAAGTCTTTCGCTTGCGTATGTTTTGATGCCATAAGTGTGACATTTGACCCATTCTCAGGTGGGGTGTTACAGTTATGGTATCAGAGCTGCAAGTTCGTCCTGTAGAACTTAGGTTATGACCTGTGAGGATTGGGTAGACATTTAGGTCTCATTTTCAATTTTAGCGCTCTCTTTCGAATTGCGGTCTTAACCTCTAAATTTTATTTGTTGTCATTCTTAATCGTTTAGATTCCTCCTCGTTGAAGCAATCGTGTGAACAACGAAGCAGATCATGCTTTTACTGCTGCGGTAGCACAAACAGTTGCAGACTTGTTACCGACTCTTACTGCTCGAATAACTGGCAAGATTCGCCAAAAGGAGAATAATGAGAATAACGATAATCGAAGGAATTCTAGACGTGGAAATCCTGGGGGTACGGGAAATGATGGGGATGCGCAACCCACTGATATTCATGTTTGGTTGGAGAGGTTTCGAAAAGAGAAACCTCAAACTTTCGTTGAGGCAGAAAACTGGATAGCATATATCGAGAAGATCTTCGAGGTATTGGGATACGACGATCAGTTCAAGGCCAGGTTGGCGACATATAAGTTAGAGAGTGATGCCCATTGTTGGTGAAGGGTATATAAGCAAGCCAAATGAGGTGATGCTTATGTGGCCACGCTATCATGGAATGATTTTCGTGACATCTTCTTTTTGCAGTATTTTCCATACTCGGAGAAAGAAAGGTGTGAACGAGAGTACAAATCGATTCGTCAATTACCTGAGGAAACTAGTACTGATTTTATGAAGAGATTTCTTAGATTGGTGGGTTTCTTAGGGGCTAAGGCAGGCACCCAGGAGGAACAGGCTAAACACTTCAAATGGGGGCTGAATGACTTTGTACTTGACAGGATTTTAAACACCGAGTTTACTGATGTAGCACAGGTTGTTAACGCTGCAAGAAATATTGAAATCTTTCGTGATTGGCCAAAGAATGAAGAAGACAACAAGAGGGACAAGGACGGCCATCGTATACGACCATCAGGAATACCATTACAAGGGTCTAATCCGAGAGCTGATGATCAAAGGGATAGTGACAGATATGGCAGCCGTGGCAGACATGGCAACAAGGACAGATATGGCACTGACAGATGGCGTGGTGATAGACTAGGCAGTGACAGACATGGTAATGGTAGTGACAGACAGGGAAATGGTAGTCAGAAGGCGTGGCGTGACCAAGATCAGTAGGTTCGGGGCCAACATTATAGTCGTTCTCATGGGTCATCAAGCCAGAGCGGATACCCGGATTATAACTCATGACCCCTATGTAACCTTTGTGGGAAATTTCATCCAGGAAAGGCGTGTTACAGGGCTACTGGTGCTTGCTTTGAATGTGGAGAGGTTGGGCATTTGGCTAAAGATTATAAGAAAGGTAGTACGAGCAGCGGGGGAAAATGACTTGGTACGTTTCCGTTTAAGATTCGACTTTAATTTCGCGGCCAAAATTCTTTTTAGAGGGGAAGAATTATAATACCCTTGAGACTTATTAATATATATATATATATATATATATATATATATATATATATATATATATTAACTAAATATAGAGTATGTGGAATCCAGTGAGAAGTAAATTAAAAAAAATAAGTGGTGAGACGTGACTAAAACCACAACATTTGGAAGATGCAACGACTTTCATTATAATGGCATATCTATTAATCAAATGCTCCCAATATAGTTTCAAATGTTAATTTGGATGTGGTAGATGTTTCAAATTGATTTTCCAAGAATATTTTGGCCACAATGTAGAGGACCAAAATATAAGATAAATCATGAAATGCATCTAAAATACGTATATGCATCTAATTAAAAGCTAGAAAACACATTATAACGCATCTAAGATTATAGAGAAGCATCTAATTTAAGTCGATGCATCTCGGATAAGCGGTTATAGTTACTTCTTATCCTTCTTATTTTTAAGAAAACATACTCATTTGATCCTAACACTATATATAATAAAAATATATATATATATATATATATATATGAACAATAAATATTATAAGGCAATAACACTTATTATCACTTGTACAGAATAACACTTAAGGTATTAATATAGACTCCCACGTCTAAGATATACACGTAATATATGCCATGTTATATTCATTCATGATTAGTAAAAGGCTTTTGAAAGTTCAAATAAAAAACCATGGGTACCTGACTTCCAGCAAAACATTCGGTCAAAGTTAACCAACTAATCCTATATTTGTCGAATAGTAGGTTATATCACACCATCCTATAAGTACTCTTTATATTCCTAACCTATCAAAACAACTCGTAAGAAAATTTAAACAACCAAAATTCCTTTGCATCAGATAGAGCATTAGAAACTATCGTACTTTTAGTGTTTGATTCACATTCACCTTGCTCGTTTTCGAGTTCGGTTCGAGTTGCGTTTCGTGCGTGGAGTCGGTTCGATCTGTTCTCGTACGGGTTGCAGTTGTGGTTTCCATTCGTTGGAGGTTGTGGTTCATGTGGGAATAAGGTTTTGGCTGTGCCTCGTTGAGTCCTAGCATTTGTGCTCTTGTTTTGATTTTGATCATTTCACGTATAGTCTTGAGGTATCCTCGAACCATCTGTTAAATGCATCATTTTCACCAGTAATGAATCACCTTTGATATATACTAATATGATCTATAGATATAAGAGATCACCGTTAATGGGTAATCGGATGCATGTTTAGAACCTGTAATGCTCACGCATAAAAAGGCAATCGGGACATGAATACGCATGGTCGCTAACATAAAAATTTAAAATGAATCTTAGTAACTAGGACTGATGAATTACGGTCAGGTACAGTTGCATGAAATAGTCCAGAGTAAAATGGTGGTGGCGTTTGGTATACTAAAGATGATGAAGAGGGTACATGTGCATAAAATCTCTAGTATAAATAGTCTTAAATTATAGTTATTATATTATATGATATAAAATAAAACTGCCATATAAAATGAAGTTACATTATTCTTATAACAGTATCATCCATACGAATTATATAGGCAAATAAGTTAAGCCATACAAACTACGATGTAGAGAACTAATGCATTAATGTTAAGAGTTATCAGGACACCTATCACAATGTAACAATTAGTTAACTTGTTAAATAATAATCGGTATTTAAATTTATGTAGATAATCTGAAGCGGGAGTAGGTTGTGTTTTCGGTTACGCGTTGAATTGCTTTTAAGGTACAAATATTCTATCCTTTCTTTTAAGGATTCTCATGACTTTTGCTCCGTATTTATTTGCCACGCTGAAATCCCTATTTATGTTTCCCATCCTATGATTCAATTTTTGTTGCAACCTTATTTGATAACTTCGTTGAGCCCTTTGAATTCGTTTGATACATGCTTTATTTGATATTGCGATGATATGAACTTATCCGTTTTGTTTAGACATGATCTTCTTTGGACATAATATGTTTCGTTTGGATATGCTATATGAACCATTTGTTTTGTTCCGATGCCCGAGCTAACTAGCCATGGAGGAGGCACCAATGACGTGACACTATCTGTGGCGGTGTGATCAGTCCACGACGTTCCCTTTCGTTTTGTGTGCTCTATTATGCACTTGGTCATATATGATTTAATTTGTAGGGAGCGTATGGATGCATCCTAGGTACTTTGTTCAGTTTAGTTTTAGTGCATGGCTTAGTGTGGTGCCAACACCCCATTGCACTTTCGTTTCAATAAAAAGATAATGTGAAACAACATCATCAAAATAATCGCCTTTGAAAGGTTTCTTCTCCTCAATAGAAGTTTGTTCGATAAACCACACATCCACCAAACCACAAAAAAGACATCTTGGTATCATCGGACTTAAACTTTAGCCTGAAGATGTAAAGATCCATCCAGTTGATCCATTACAGTGAAGGGAGTTAACGTCCGAAATATTCAATATCCCACCAAGAACACAAAATTTTTGCGCGCAATTTTGCGTCTGGCCTAAACAACAACTAAAAAATATATGTCTCGAGATTCTCATCCCCCCTATCACAAATGGGACAGAGGATAGAATCGATACACAATACCTCTACGCGAAATATTGAATCCTCGAAGGAATCTCCGTTTGTTTTCCGAATTTTATTTTCAAGCTAGAATATACACCTTAAATCCGAGCACTTTTAATCCAAAGAGTTTTTAGAATCACCCGTCAGAGACGTTGATCATCAATAAATTCCTCCGAATAGAAAGCACAGAAAACTCCCCCGATCCCTCTAAAGACCAGAACCATCTATCAGGACACGGATTAAGCACGATCGTGAATGAGCAAATCGTAAGCTTCTTGAAACTGAGACTGCTCGATTCCCTCCTCAATCTAGCGACGGAATGTTATTATCAAGGCAGGGCACATTAAGCTTCATACAGTTGACGCATCTTTAATATATCACGAAGCATAATACGGGGAAATAAGAGCTTCAAAGGCTTGCTGCCAATCCAAATATCGTCCCAGAATTTCGTAGTTTCGCCATTGCCCACTTTAATATACATAAAATCACGCATGTTAATACCTTGATCTTTCAACTTCCTGACTTCATTAATAATATCTCTCCAGCAGGACCTGCTAGCATATTTATAAGACTTTATTTTACTCACCAACAAACTCCTGTAAATAGCCTTAAATCACTAGACCATAAAGAACATTATGGGAATAATCTCTAGAAACCATTTCATCATAAGGCTCTGGTCTAAGTAGCAAAAAGGCTTGAAAACTCCAAAGACCACTTTTTTCTTTGGCCGCCAACACACTGTTCCATTTAACCCAAGAAGATTTGTTACTTTTGAGCTCATGTCCATTAAAAAACTGGCATCCCGGATAGATTCAAAGCGAACGAAGCCCCGTAAGGTGACTTTAAAGATAGACAAGTGAAATAATCGGTACATCCGGAACCTAAGACACGATTTAAGTAAATTAAGCCTACCTCCAATTGAAAGGGACTATTAATTCTTTCCATTGGATAGCGAGATACACCTTATCAAAATATCCGACCACAGCTTGTAAAAACGACATGTGCCTCCCACGTTTGTACCAAGTAAGTAAACGGCGTATTATAGGAATTAGACAACACGAGTTATTGAAGCCGCTACTTTCTGATCTTATCATCTCCATACATTAAACCCCCATAATCATGCATTTAGACAGTATTGATACGAGTAATCCCAAGCTCGAAAGAAGCATTCCCAAAACATGAACAAGAGTATTAATATTATCATCACACCCATTGAGACCCACAAACACCGCATCGTCCCGCATAGAACATAATGAAGAAAAATTCACCAAAGGACTATATATGAATTCTTTTAAATAAACACGTCCAAGCAACACATTGAAATGATGAAATGTAGGCCCCTCACTCCAAATTAAAATAAAAAGGAACGGAGATAAAGGGTCACCTATGCTTAACCCTTTGAAGAATTGAAATCTTCCGAGGACTGTCCCATTTATAATGATGGAAACCCCTCGAAGATCTTAAACACTTTGAATCAATCCGCGCCACTTATGCCAAAACCCGAACTTTTTTAGAACAGCATCCATGAAATCCCAACGAACAGAATCATAAAGCCTTTTCGAAAAATCAACCCTTAAAGATTAAAGGATTGCTTTTTTCTGGATTACACATTGAATGACCTCATTAAGAAGAATGGCCCGTCTAAGATTTGTCTCCTATCTGAAATAGAAAGCGGATTTGAACTGTCATTAACAATATCACCCAAAAACTCCACAAGACGTTGTCAAAAAAAAAAAAAAAAAAAAATCTTAGCTATGATTTTGTACATGCACGTCCAATAAGACTAATTGGTCTAAAGTCTTTTAACCAAATTAGCGTCATGAACTTTCGGGATTAAGGCTATGAAACAAGCATTACATCCCTTGGGAATGTCACCGAAGGTAAAGAAATAATTAACCGCCGCAAACACATCATTTTCAATACATGTCCAAAATTTTCTATAAAAGCCAAACGAAAATCCATCCGGTCCAGGAGATTTGTCGGAACCACAATCCCACACCGCCTTCTTTACTTCCTCTTTAGACACCGCACCTTCTAATTCCAGTTTTGTTTTATCCGCTAGAAATATACTGAGAAAATTCATAATCAATGAGAATTCGATTAGCAGAAGTTAATCAAAATCTTTTTCCGATAAAATGAAGAAAAAATATACATATTTACACAACTTTCCGATATATCTTTGCCACTTACCATCAACCATAATACCTCGAATGTTAGATTGACTTCTTTTTTTATTCAAGACCCCATGAAAATTATCGAGAGTTCTCTCCCCCTCAATCGGCACCATTTAACCTTATCACTTTTGGAGCCAATCCATTACATGAATTATTATCAAGTATTGAATGATTTAATAACCTCCCATTCTTCTATTAATAATATACAAGAACTAGGCCCTTTATCAATATCGGATCTATTCTGTTTAAGCTCTTCTTTATAATACCAGAACCCCCATTCTTGCCTTTTATAGATTTTAGGCCATCACGGAATTTACCTTAAGAAATTAAACCTTTTTGACATCTACGATCCTCAAGCATTAGTTTTCAACAGGGCAGAATTCCATGTGTCAATGACAACTTATTAAAACCATCCAATTCCGCCCATGTTGATCCAAACGTTTATCAATATCACGAAGCTCAGAAACAATGGAGTTCTTAGAACCTGCACTCTGAATTTTCTTATCGTTAACCCACAACCTGATAACTTTTTTGAGCTCTTGTAACTTCTTTTTAAACCGAATCATTTTATTATTGTCCGAATAAGCCAAGGCGCGCCAAGTCTGTTCCACCATATCATCAAAACCAACGAGTTTGAACCACGAATGATAGAACCTGAAAGGAATCGGTCCAAAGTCCACTTTAACTTCACATAACAAAATCGGACGATGGTCCGAAAGATGCCGGTCCAAACATAACGCCGAAATGGAGGGGAAAATAGTAAGAATACCATCCGAAACAAGGAACCTATCCAACTTACTCATTTTTTCCGCCGAAGGGTGTGACCAAGTAAACGTGTAACCCTCCATTTTAATATCCACTAAACCAGAAGAAGATATGAATTGATTAAAAAAGCTAGCGTTATTAACATTAAAACACGTACCTCGTCTTTCAACATTGGTACGCACTTCGTTATAGTCGCCCATTAAAATAGCCTCTCCATTCCAACGTCCCAACAAAATCAGTAAATATTCCCATAACACCCGTCTCAAAGAAGGTTGCTGCGGGGCGTAAATAGACACAACAAGAAGCTTAGTTTTACTAGGGATCCACGTCCCATAAATGGCTACAAACGAATCCGAGATCGTAACATAATCTTTCTTGAAAAAAGATTCCTCCCAAATACAAAGAATTCCACCAGAATTACCAGCCGCTTCACTAAACACGTAGTCATAATTCGAGTTACCCCACATAAATTTCACATCCATGTGAGACACCTTCTCCATCTTCGTTTCTTGAATTGCAATAAAATTAAGTTTATTATTATTAGATAACTCCTTTACCCACTCCTTTTTGGACTTGCTACCAAGCCCTTGAATATTTAAAGACATAAAATTCATCTAAAAACAGCCTCGTCTCCTTTGCTATTAATGATGGATTCGATATCTTTTTCACACCCCTCCATAGAATACCCCATAGCCCTACCCACACGAATCATCTCATCGAGCACTCCCAAAACAGATCCCCCTTTATTATTCCCACTTCCCCCAACAGAGTTAAACGAAACATCTTCATGGACCACTTGAGAATTGTTCATTACCTTAGCACTTATCGTTGGTGAAAACTCCTTATTCAATTCCTTGTCACTTGAATTCAAAGATCCCACTGGCGAGAACCCCGGGGGGTGTGACAAAGACGGACTCGGTTCCAAATTCTCCTCTACAGGCTTCTTTAGACCTAATAGATCATTAAGTCCAAACGGATCAGCAGAAATTTCCTTATCCACGTGTACACTGTGTTCCATTGACTGAGAAGATTTTTCCATAAAATCGGTTTCAGCAACTTCTTCATCTTCACTATTATTAAACTCACCCTCCTCTTTCTCATACGTGTTATACTTATTTTCTTTAGATCCTACTCCTTGAACAGATTCGTCTTCCGAGGAATAATCATGTTCCTTTATAGATTCAAAAGAAGGAGTCCAAGTAAATAGCTCTTTTGCGCGAACCATATACACTTTACCTTTAACAATAATTTTAAAAGATTCAAAAATGGACACCGGATGTTTAGTTAAAATGCATAGACGCTTACGTCCAAAGGAAGTCTCATACGAGTCTTCAATGTTCAGCACTTCTCCCCATTTGTTACCGATTTTATCAAACGATTTGCGAGACCAAGCATAAAGTGGGACTCCCTCAATATCTAACCACACTACTCGTTCATCACTGACAAAGTCCGGATTAACTTCCTGTATCACTTGAAACCAAGAATTGATCCCAACATGATTAACCAAATTTCTTTTCGTATCAGGTTTATCACATTCAAACATAACCCACAAGCCTCCAAGATAGGACAATGTAACATTCACGAATCCCTCGTCCACGAGAAGGGATTGTAACTTGGTAATGGAATCAAAGGACTTGACTCTCCCCATAGCACAATTAGAGAAATCCCTTTCCACAACACACTCCTCATCTAACACCAGAGCAGGAGCAGATGACAACGAATTTCCAGGTTGGACCAACGGAGTTACCCCATTAACAACTGAAACATAAGAAGTCACACCTCCCTTTTTCTGATGAGAACCCGTTGAGCCATTCCTATGGTCTGCATCCTTCTTCGAACCATATTTTTGGGGGACATTAGTATTAGGATTCAGAGGTTTTTGAGGCCTATCATACCTAACCTGATTTGCAAACAAATGATAACTCCCAATCCATATCGTGCATAAATTCTTCACCAATCTATCGAGATTAAAGACCTTAATGAAACGGACAAATGCAAATCTCTTCCCTGCTTTAGACTTTTTATTCGGAATAAACACATCTATAACCGTTCCATATACGCTACATTTGTTCCATAGATCACGAGAATTGACATAATCCGGAAAATTAGTTACAAAAACCGAATGGGAAATTTTCTTGGTAAAATCTTCATTTGAGGAAAACTGACGCCTGGTATTTTCATAGAGTCCACCAGTCATCTTGGATTGAAGGGAGTTCAAACACACAATCACGAAAAAGAAAGGATCAAACCCTAAAAACATCCATTGAAAGGAGATCTAAAACCTAATGATTATCGTCGAATCGAATAAAGAGGGATTTAGCAGATAACAATGAATAACAAACCCTAGATCTCACTAAATCAGATGAATAGTAATTACTTAGAACCAAGAAATCGATTAGAAATCGAAACCCTAATTCTAAAAATCACGTCGAATCTAACAAGAGAGATTAGAGAAAGCTATTATCGATCTACACAAATCAAACGTTATTCGATGAATGGAAATCAAACAGGTTAGGCAAATCGATTAGATGAGTGGATCTTGGATCTTGAAGATGGAGAGGATGAGGACCTCATGGATCTAGGGTTTTGTGTGTGTTTATGCACTTGGCCATATATGATTTGATTTGTAGGGAGTGTATGGATGCATCCTAGGTACTTTGTTTAGTTCAGATTTAGTGCATAGCTTAGTGTGGTGCCAACACCCCATTCCACTTTCGTTTCGGTACATGTGGAGATTGCAACTCCCTTGTACAACTTACTATGAGATATATGATTATTTAGTCTAAGAGTGTGTCATGCTTTAGACTTTCGTTTCGAGCTCGTGGGGCATTTCTATATGTATTGTTGGCTATTTATTCGTTCAGTTATGATGGTATACGAAATCTCTAATTTCATTTTGTTTACTACTTATGTTTGACTTATCTGTTTCGATTATATCTGTTTACCGAGCTTTAGCTCAGCCGCATTTTCTTTTCTCCGCGACAGGTAATAAGAGGGAAGCTGGGTATGAGTGAAGAGTGCTTAGGATCTCTTAGTGGACCGACTCGATGATGGCTTTCCCATTTCTTTTAAAATCATTTAGACGTTGAAGTTAAAGTTGTCTTTCGCTTAGACTATGGAGATTTGAATTAATTTCGTTTGGAAGGCATGATGTATTTGACAACTTATTTCCTTAGTTTTCTTGGTGAATGTTGTTGAACTATATAATGAATAAAGTCTTCCGCTTCCGCTTGCGTATGTTTCGATTTTCAGAAGTATACCTTTTGTTAAGAGAGTCAAATGTTATTTCATCCGGGATGCTTAGTTATCTCATATAGCGAATATATAAATGTGAAATATGGCGAAGTTTTTTGCAGCATCTTGGGAGATCCAGATTATAAACAAGGTTGTATGATGTTGTGTCCAAATTAGTGATATTTCAATTTTACAGAGTCTTGCATTTAGTTGACAATCAAGCCAGAATATCCATATTCATGACACTTCGCCCTGATATTCTTCAAAATTTAGTATAATTCTTACACAATTCCTCTTATTTGATGTGTGAGTATAGGTTTCACACAATATTCTTTATTTTTGCTACAAATGTACAGAAGTGGCAATCCTTTTTTTAACAGGCGATTAAGTATTTAAAGGTTGCATTTCCTTACAAGGTTAGAAACTTGTACTTGTTAGGACGGTGGATCGGACATCGATCAGGTGAAGCCGGCAATAAAGATTAACATAAAGCCTTACATTTACATTTGAAGAATAGGCAAGATCATGATATTTATCACCTATTTGCTTTGACCTCCTACATTTTCTTCCTACACGTCCTCTTACCCATACAAAAATATTACAAGTGTTTTCCACTAATTATCTCTCTTCGTCTCTTTTTATCTACACCGTCAGTTTTTCCACATGTCAAGATGTATGAGGATATGTAGGAACATTGAGTAGGAAGAAATCTCATTTCTCATTAAGAGAGGAAATCACTAAAAGAATACGAACTTTAGGATATATAGCAAAGCGGCAAGCAGGCAAACAAACTAACACGCACCAAACCCAAACAAGAACCAAACCAAGGCTTTAAAAATATCAAAGAAATGCAAAAAAAAAAAAACACTTTTGTTTCTCAAAAGATGTTATTCTCAAAAGATGTAAAAAAAACCCAAGTTTGCCTATTCTTCTAATACACATCTCAACAAGAGAAATGGTACAACCACACCATTTTTACAAACAAATTCCCACACTATGATGTGGTATTGAAAACAAGAAAGATAAAATATAGTAAAAGATAATTGGTCCATCAAATTTGCCACATCATGATGTGAGAATTTGTTTGTAAAAATGGTGTAGTTGTAGCATTTCTCTTTCAACAAAACAAACACATGGTGTGTGCTACATAAAAAGCTTATTATAAACAAAAGTCTTATGGATGAATTAAAGAAACACAATAAAGGTCTTGAACCGGACTACCACGACCACCATAAATAACCATTCACCCCACTATAAATGCCTAACATCCCACCATCTTGTGTTGGAGTAGGGAGGCCTTGGAGCATACTTAAATGTGCTTCTTGTTCTATATCTTCATCAAAAATTAGTCTTGCACCAAACTCCTTCATTTCAATATCTTCATCTTCTTCGAAACAAAATGTAACAAAATTCTTTGCTTCGATCCATTCCCTTATATACCTCGTATAACGAAACCATATCATATATGAATCTTGGGTTCCTATCACCCCCCTCTTTAAAAATTCCGTAAAGGCAATTGGAAAGTAATTTTCTGCGATAGAAGCTCCATCAAAGTTCTTTATAGAGTACCCTTCAAATGTGTTAAAAGGCTTTTTGCACTTGAAAACAACACAAGTTCCATATCCCCTAAAGTTCTTATCATAACCCCAATGTGATGGTAATTCAACCTTTACATGATTTTCCCTACTTCTATTTGTAAACCACTCTGGCATTCTATTCCCATGGTATATTATATCTAAAGTATAATAGCCACTGTCTTGCAAGAAGAATTCACATCTCTTAGTCTGGAAACCCAAAAGCCCAAGGAAAGCACCAAGCTGGTGAATAGAGCCTTGGAAAGTTATAGATGAGTCAAGACACTGAGTCTTCGATGTAGACCCCTCGCTATCAATGGTAACATTCTTAAACAGATTTGGACAATTTTTGAAATTAGTGTACCTGAATGGGTGTTTAGATGATCCCGACACCTCTCTTAAGGAGGTGCAATCAGATGCATAAATTTCCAAAAGGCTAGGTGGAAGTTCGGGCAACACTTCTAGCTTCTTGCAACCAGAAACATAAATGTCTTGAAGATGAGAAAGTTGACTCAAACTTACAGGCAAGCTAGTAAAATTGTTCCCTTCCAAGTCTAGTTCCTTTAGACATGATAAGCCTCCAATGCTCTCAGGCATTTCTAATAAATTGTTGTAGCTCAAATTCAGAGACTTTAACATGTGTAAACCTGTCAATGAAACTGATCTTTGGGGATGTTGTTGTTTACTTAGTAAACCAAAAGCAGCAGTGATCGAAGTCCACCATCTAGGTTGAATCCTCCCCTGGCCACCGAATGACAATGATTCCAGGTTTATTAGAGAGGATACAAAAGAAGGAACCTCTGTAATGGCAGTTCTGTCAACATGAAGCTCCGTCAAACTTTTGATCCGACCCAATGCTTCAGGGAGTTGGCTCGAACTTTTGGGCACCCCTGTTAGTTTTTAACACAACAATCCTTCTTGAGCAGTTCAATTGAGGGTTATGATCGTCTAAAACAACATTACACTACTTCAAGGACTTAAGCTCTTCGAGATTTGTAGTGGTTGTTAGGTTACAACAGTACCTTAGCTTCATTACTTTCAACCTTCTAAAGCACTGACATCGAAAGGAAAAAAAAGAATATAAGTTCTCGGATAATTAGGTATCAAAAAGGAAAATGTGTGTACAAGGAAATACCTTAGGTGTTGTCCAAAAATGTTTTATGTTGCTGTAAGACAGGTCAATGGCCGCAATGTTTTCTGGATAGAACTGTGAAGGTAAGTACTTAAAAGGGTAGTAATGCCAATAGAACAAGCTTAGCTCATTGGACAAACAATACAAATTTCCTGAGAAGATCTCTTTGGCCCTTCAGTTGAACTTTCTGATCATGTACTTCTTCTGTTGATAGGCTTTCCTGGATCCGGCAATTTTTCATATATGAAAATAATCATTAGCTCTATGTGAACTTTTGACTAAACTTCTCTACGAAAGGACTTAACTTTCAATGCTTCAGTTATTGTCCCTCGGGAAAAAACAAAAACATGCAACTTAAATGAAAAACAGTAACATATGTAATTGCTTCTGCTTTTATATTAATATAAAGGAAAAAAATCATATGCCACCTTTTACCTTATTTTGACCCGATATATCGTACGCGTTAGATGAAATCAACAATCTACTGTGTTTCCCACGCATGATAGACTCTTCACGGGACCAATTCCACTTGCATTGCTTTGGAATCAAGTCATGCATATGTTGTGACATGTAACCAGGAGATTTCATAATAATGCTTTTCCAACCAGAACTTTCAGATTTGTATATGCAAAGAATTATAGCATTAGTATGCTTGACTTACAAAATCCCTGTTTTCTCCAGACGAGTAAACATGGCAATTGTCAAGTTTAAGATATTTTCTGATTGGATAAGGTCTAGCCCATTCATAACTTATACGAAGCAATTCCGTTGTAACTGTTCATTTGGATACACTTTGAGCTTTTCCAGTTCACTAACCCACTAACCCACTGACCCACAGTTTTGTCATATAAAAACCGTCCTAACAGAACAATTAAGTGAGTAATAAATGAGAGTAAATGTGGGTGTGTGTATTAGTTGAAAATGTATTAAATGCTCTTAGATGTTTATACTATCCCAAGAATGTGTACGTTATGTATTGGGGAAATGCGAGACGAGATACGCCTAGCCTAGGTGCTAGGTGCTAATTCTCATGGGGACAATATATCGTAATATTTGGGTTAGGCGGCGTCGACGAAAAGCTTTGTATAGACTGCTGGTTAAAGAGTAGTCTTCTGGGTAAAAGGAGTGATTGTTTTTCCTTCATCTTGAAAGAGTCTTTCAGGCCTGACCCACTAGATAGTGTGATTCGTCCGATACGTATCATCTAAACATATACATGAACACTGGTCGAATGGCACAAGGCTTAGCAGCCATTGACACCAGGTGCTCTAATCGTGCAAAGTAATGTTTTAGCTAATTTTTTGATTTTTTCTTTATATTTGTAAAGGTGGGAAGTAAAAAGTTTATTAAAAAATACCTTTCAAAAAAGTTTGAAAGAGAATAGAAATAAGCAATATTTAAGTTAGCCGACCTAATACTTTAGGTGGTAGGATATATGAACCAAATTCTATACAAAAGCATTTATAATGGTGCAAATTTATGAAGATCTATAAATATACCACATAACTCAGATGTTTAGGACAATTTCATGCTATAATCAGCCAACTAAAGCAAGAAGAAACACTAAGTACATATAAGTACTGCTATGAATATCTCTTTTCCCACATTTTCATGCTATAAGGCAAATTACTTAATCAAAATCAAACAACTTTGAGCAGACAACAAAGTACAATACTTCTCGTTGGATTTGAATGAGTACTGCTATGAATATCTCTTTTCCCACATTTGACCATCCTCACCCTTTTAAACCTTACGGTTTGCAATATATTGCAGTTTTTTTATCATGTTCCGTATTTTTTCAGTTTAATATTTTTGACTTATTAAACTTTATATTATTTGTTTCGTATTTTCAATTTTGTAGTTTTCTAATATAAACAAATTTATAAAAAATCTAAAGAAAAAACATAAGAGGTGTTATTGTTTTAAGGGATATAGGAATACCAGTAACCCATATTTGAGGGTACTACTATAATTACCCCTGCCCTACCTTACATTTGACCATGCGAAAATTACCAAATCGGACACATTTTGTAACTCTTTTCACGCAGAGGACAACACTACAAGAAAAAAGGGCTTTAGTGACAAGAATTAAGTGACGACTTTTATTTTTGGTCACTATTCAGTGACGTTATAATTTATGGTCACTATTTATCGTCACTGATGAAAAGTCAGTGACAAAACTTATAAGTGGTCACTATGTGGTCACTAAATTACATGCTAGGTATTTTTGATATAGAGTAGTGACGAAATTGTGATCACCATTTCACACATTGCTAATTTTATAAAACGATTAAAAATAAAGGCATTTACATATATACTTATTAAAACTTGCATATTCGTATATATATTCAAAAATTATAAACACTATCACACGTTACGAATAAAAAACTTTTATTATAAAAAATATGAAATTTGCAAATATTTAACTTTGTTTAATGCAGTTCTCCTCTAAACATATTAATATTATTTGTAACATAAAGTCATAAACTTCAACTAAGGGTGAGCATCGGGTGAAACTCGGATCGGACCAAAAAATCAAACCGGACCGAGACCGCTTTAGCCCAAAATCATGGATTGAGGACCGGACCGAATGTGTTCGGTCCGGTCCGGTTCTTCAGTCGGTCCAGTCCGAGAAGGCATTATTGGTCGGTTGTATGTGAGACCAGACCTCCCCGAGAACTGAACATGAGGTAAAGTGTTGACCAAGGACCGAACCGAAATAGGTTCGGTCTCATCTGGTCGTTTCTCAATTCAAACCGATCCACGGTCCAATATGCTCACCCCTACTTTCGATACAATATTATTTTGGGCTAATGGCAACTAAGTGTATCATAGTTGTCACGATTTCCTTTTATATGTATCGAACAAAATATTTTTCTTTTTTGTGTACTAAACTCGATTTTATTGCATTTTTTATGTATTTTATGACCATTTTGCCCCTCATTTTATTAACCTAGAAGGGGCAAAATGGTCATTTACTACACAAAAAAATACAATAAAATCGAGATTAATACATAGAAAAGCAAAAAAAATTTGTTCCATACATATAAAAAAAATCGTGACAAGTATGATACATTATCATGCCATTAGCCCTATTATTTTTCATTAATATGTGAAAATTTAAAAAGTTAAATAATAAACATGCAAAAAAAAAAATTTGTAAAAAAAATAGAGCATCTTTTACTTAGAAAAATTAACTTATAGAACATTTTTTACTTATTTCAAAACACCTCACCACATTATTCCCACTTTCACCCATCATATTACTCGTATGTTATCCACCCACCCCACTATTCACCCATCATCAAGCTCTCATCACTCTATTTCACCATGTCAATTCATCAAGTTCTCATTGCACTGTTTCATTTAAATTTAGTTTGAAGAATGTTACGGATCAAAATCAAAGAAAAAGGGATTTTGCGGATCGCACTGTTTCATTTGAGTTCTCATCGCACTGTTGTAAGTTTAGGTCTTAATTTCACAATTAATTCAAAATTATGTCGTAATTGCTCAAATTAGGGTTTCAAGCCGTGCGAATTTGGGGCTTTTATGTTTTATGGTTTCATTTGCTAGTTTATTAGTAATTATGAATTTAATTTGATATTTGTTGGTTATTGCAGAAATTAGGGTTTCAAACAGTCAAACTTAGGGTTTCTAGGTTTTGATAAGGTTAAAATTTAGGGATTTTAATGGTGAGTCGAGGTAAGGAGTTAGGATTGGTGGAGTGATTAGTTTAAAAGAACAGTTAGCGAGAATGACGTTGTGAAACGTGAGATTGATGGGACATACATATATCGAACTTAGGGATGATTATAAAAGGTGATATTCTTGTGTTTATACATTAATATTTCTGTGTTCAGCAAAATAGTGATTTAGGGGTCTGCTATGTGAATAAAGTGACTAATGTGCAACGATTAGTGATTAATAGATAATTTTCTAACACGCCCTTTTTTTATCATGACTTTAAAAAGGTTACAGTATTAAATAGCAGTAAATAAGACGACGAGTCTGAATAGTAAACAGGGTCTTGCAGTGGATAAAGATGATTCAACCACAGCGTTACCTACGGCATATGGCTCAATACCACTTCCCCATCTTGTTTCTCTTGATTTTAGGTAATCTGTTTTTGGATCAAAAGTTCGGTTCTTCGTGTGGCATATTGCTCATTACCGTATTACTTGTTTGTTTTGTTCTATTTTTTATCAGCGTAAAACCTGATTATGCATCTTTATGTCACTTTTAAGTTGAAACACTCACGATTGCTACTACTTGCTTCTACCTCACTATCACTCAGCATGCTTTATGGATGTTTAAATATGCTTTTTCAGAGCTATTTTTGTAAATTGAACATTCAAATTTGGTTAAAAAAAGTGATTGACAGGTAATTTTGGTTGTACTTTAAAATTAGTATGGAACTGATTATCTGAAACAGCTTTTTTGACCTGTAAAAAATATGGTGATCACTATCTAGAAAGAGAATATGCTTATCTATAGATTGTAATCTGATTATTGAGACTTGAAATTTGAATAATTATGTGGTTACTTCTAAAAAGCTAATCCAAACACCCCATTAACATTGCTATATCTAAGGTCTACATCGACTCATAAGGCTTGTATCTATGGGCTCATTCTAAGTTAAGTTTGCTAAACCAATGTGGCAATGTCTTATTCTTAACAGTGCTGCACATTACAAAAGGTTCCTCAAAAAGTTTCCCAAGGCATCAAACCAGGCATGTTGCAGAACACAAGGTATGCATCCATGATTCCTAATTCCTCACAAATTTACAATGTGAAGTTTGCTCTTGTGTTTCTTAAATATAACGAGCTTTCTTTTTGGCGACTCATACGAGTGTGTTTTGCTATGTAGAATGTTGCTAGATGTGCTAGATTTAGTCCGGATGGAAGGTATCTTGCATCAGCAGGTAGCAAAATGGGTTGATTGAGTAACGGGTCAAAACGGGCTTGGTTGGGTTGACCCGAATCACTTTTTGTTTATATCTCTTTTAAACAAATGTATTATAAATAATTAATGTGATACATTTTATTTCAAAAAACATATCGTTTCAATAATAATGTATATTTCAGGATACACTCAGGGCGTTTGGATCTGTTATTTCATTTTCAGCTTTCTTGTTATTAGTTATACTATTTCTCTACTAATTAAAAATAAAACATAATGTGAGTCGGCTCAATCATTGATGGGTAAAAAATTCCACATCGAAGGCTCAAATTACATGTGAACCATGTAATGTAGCAAAGTCGCGTTCATGTTCAGGTATCAAAACTCAAGCAAATGATGCTGCCAGAAGGAAGCGATGGTCTCGTTAGACCTCTTCTACAGATGTTTTTTGACCATCTATAGGTAAATCTTTGCTGATCAATTTGTTTGCATCTCGTTAGTCAATAACTTTTTTCCTAAACACTGAATTCCATTAAGGTCGTCATCCATAGTCAAACTATTATTATGATCCATGCTTCATTTGTCTTTAATCATGTTACTTATTGACCTTCCATAAGAAACAAGTGGCAACAGTAGAGTCAAACTCGGTAGTCATTTAGTGGTCTGCTATGTGAATAAACTTGGTTTGATTGTTAATAGATAGTAGTGATGACGTTAAGTGTGCATTTGCAAGAATCTTAAGTCATCTCTTTGTACGCTGGTCTTAGTTATGTGGTTGTTAATTTTGTGGTTTTTTCTATATAGGTGCCCAAGACAGGTACGAGCAAGAAGAAAGCTCAACAAAGATAGGTTTATCAGCAAAATGTTTCTACGTGGCGATTCAGTCACCATCGTGCTTAGGAACCCCAAGCAAAAGGTATTATTCTCTGTTCTTTTATCGAACATTATGCCTCTAAAAAAATAAATATTGTAGGGCCGCATTAGGTTGGTTTGCCCATGAACTTGAACTGTATGAAGCTGATCATAGGAATTTTGCAGAGTGAGGCTCGGTCTATTTCATTTGTCCAGTTATTGCAAAGTCAGATAAACAATTCGAATGGGAGCTCTTTGGTTGATATGGTAAATTAGTGATATTCTGCAAATTCATTTCGTGCGTATACAACATTTTATTTATTACTTTAATTTTAAATTTTCCAATCACAGAAGGATTAGTGTCATCCTGTATGGGGACCAATCGAGAGCTATGCATGGAGTAGAGATAAGAGGAAGCAGCTACTTTTAATTGGCAGCTACTTTTAATGTCATGCCAACATGCAACTGACAGGTTCGATGTTTGGGCACAACCTGTTAACACCAAGTAAATTGACCAACAATGAACTTACATCATTGACAATATTTTAATCAATTATATATTAATATGTACTGATGAATTACACAGAGAGCACAATATCTAAAGCGAGAACTGCCTTGGTGAAAAATCCAGCTTAGCAAGCACGAACCGCATTTGCTGTTGATCCTCGGATTGCTTTCTTGTTAGGTCATAGATTTTATTGATCTAAAGACAGAACTTACTTAGTTGGTTCAATTCAGGTCAGCTATGTTTGTTGATATTCAGTGATTAAAACATATAGTTATTATGTTATATTTTATATATAGAGTTATTATGTTGCAGACACACGTCTTGGAAATCCGTAACATACCCGAGGTGACGAGACTGAATAACGCAGTGGTAAGAAGTCAAAGTGGATCGACATGTTTGTGATGATTAGTGAAGAAATCACTCAATGGATGAATTTGATAGGTTATGGGGTGGCTTTGTGTTTAATTTACAACCATGCATTGGGTTTTGTGAATTAAGTCAATATGTTAGATTTGTGTTGATGCAGAATTATTAGATTTTAGTTCATCTGTGTATAAAAAATTGGTATCAATTTTTTTTTATATATTGCTCATTTTAGTGACCACCAGTTTGGTCTCTAAATGCAAGAAATAGTGACCATATATTCGTCTCTAGTGGTTTTAAGTGGTTAGTATTTTACCAATGAGTGACCACTTATTTCGTCAATAATTGACATTTGTAGTGACGACTATTTTGGTCTTTAAACTGAAGAAATAGTGACAAAATATTCGTCACTCATAGTTTTGTAACAGTCGTCACTCTAACCCGTGAGTGACCACTTTTTTTGTCACTAATCTGTGACGATTTCTAGTTTCGTCTCTAAGTGAGTTAGTGACGGAGCTATAGTGACGACTGGTGACGACTCTAGTTTTGGTCACTAACTGGTTCTGTGACGAATTTTAATACTATTAGTGACGAAATCTGTTATGCCACTAAAGGTAGTTTTTCTTGTAGTGTCATCACCTCTAAAACTTACAAAGACATCATATTCCACCCGATGAGGAACGGACGTAGTAGCCATTGTCAATAATGAGATCGAGCTGCGTTTGTTTACAAGTACAGTAAAGGTTTTCAGAAAAAAGTGAAAATAACGATGAAAATAACGGTGAAACATTTATTTTTTGTTATATATAATACTCTTTTTGCTTCGTTTTGAAATTCCCCTATATCCAAACAAATAATAATATTAGATGGAATAATAAAAACTTGTAATGTTTCAAAATGATAACGAGTAACTATAAGATATGCAAATACGAAAATGAAACAATAAAAAGTAACTGAAAAGAGATTAGTGATGACTTATAATATTCTGAATGCTGGATAACTGGAACAATTGTATGCTCCCCACAAAATTGTAAAGGTTCTCTTTCACATATACTAAATTTCACAGTTGATCTAGGACTGCATGATTAGTGATATGTAGATTCTTCTAGGGTCATGATGCTTTATACTCGCGAGCTTAGATTTTGTTGTTAAGTGGCTTTGATGAGGAATATGAGGATACCGTTTAGAACCCATTTGTTTTGACAAGTTTCCTCTATTTTTATCACAGTTTTAACTCTATCAATCATGCAATTTAAATCCAATTCAAAGTATGAAGGAAGATGGTATACATAAGCTAAAACATGAACAAACAAGTCATTGAAACTGCCCTAAAATGTCAATTATTAAACGCACTCGGCACATGTTTGCTTACACTTATTTGGCTAGCTTTTCCAAAATATTTTCTTCAGAAACAGGATATACAACAACCTTTCCAGTAGCACCAGTTAGGATGACTACACTTCCACCTTCCTTCACTACCTTCACTTCTTTCTCCCCTTGCCCTGCAACCAATAAGATAATGATAATCTCACTTTCAACCGTCAAATCATTTTTGACCCAATAAGCACACTCACATTATCAATGTGTGAGTGATTATCAATTGTAACATAATTACAACAACAACTTACCAATGGCATCATATACAACATCATATTTGTCTGGCAGTTCTTCAAACTTCTCTTTTGTGTAATCAATGGCTACATCAGCGCCTAAACTTTTGAGCAACTCCAGTTTTGGCGTACTAGATGTGGCTGCTACTTTTGAAGCACCAAATACTTGTTTTGAAAGCTGCATAGAAAAGTCTTGTTAATGAATAAACATAGATCACTCATACGTCAAAGCACACTACAACAGTTGCCATTTTCCCCAGCGACAAAAGCGGGGTATCCCGGGCCACTTGTCGCCCGGGATAAGTTGAGCGGAAAAGCTCGAAGGGGATACGTTCCCGAGCGACTTACCCGGGCGACAGCGTCGGGCCCACGTGGTTTCAGTCAAGCAATTATTTGCCATCGTGGTGGGTTTTCCCGGGTGACATGTCGCCCGGGATAATCGGTTTATAAAATAACTAATTAAAATTGATGTTAGATTAATTAATTATTTAGGACGAATCCCGGGCGACATGTCGCTCGGGAAAGTTTTTTAAATAAATTTAATTTTCAAATATAATATGAATTTTGTCGGTTGTGGTAAGTTTCCCGAGCGACATGTCGCCTGGGATAACCCTACACTATTTTTGGGTATTATTTTCCCGGGCGACATGTCGCCCGGGATAAGTCTGCATTTTTTTTGGGACTGCCTGCAAGATTTTTTCGGAATTTTTCAGGAAAAAATCTACCAATACACAAACTGTTGTAAACAATATGTTATCTACCAAACGACTAATTACCAACTTGTATCCAAACACAATACGATCAACGCATTAGATATAATAACGCTAAATACGTCCAAAATCCAAATAAACAAAATAGCCTAACAAACGGGTGACGAAGTCACAAAACTTGCATTATCCACAAGATACAAGTCAATATTCACCAAGATAACAAGTTCTAAATGTACGGGGAAACAAATATTCACTTAAGGGTCGCCAAGATAACAAGTTCCAAAACACACGTACATAAGACACAAAATAGCATATATATACTTACCCAACATCTCCTAACTATCGTCTTCATCCTCTCCGTCCTCGGAGCTATTAGAGCGGGATCCACTTTCTGGGGAATATGAGTCGAAGCAATAACAAGAATATTTCTTGTTTCATAATCCCTGGAGAGAAGGTTCACTAATAGACCTAGGGAGAAGTAATTTGACTCATTCACATCCAGATCGTTAACTAATTCTTAAAAGGTTTAGTCCCGTGTATGTTTTTACTGGTTATGCTGATGGGATTGTTGTGTTTTGTATGGTAGTTTTATAAGGTGAACAAGCTCCAAGGGTTGAACATAGATCAAATACACACAGGAATTAACGGCATATATAGAGCTCAAAAGATGCCTTTGAAAACCTGTTTGTCGCTTAAGATAGAGGTGGATACTGCATCTACTTGTGCATGTATTAATTTCGCTTCTGCAATATCTGAATCAGGTCAAATGGGAAAAAAACACCAAAACTTTTTGTTTAATGATTTGTTATAATTGTAGAAAATTCTGCTCTTTGTAAGTTACCACATAGTTCTTTTACGAAGTTCATAGAAAATGGACAGTATGTGTTCATGGGTCAACCCAACCTGGACTGACCCAAACTTAAAATGACCCATTTTGACGGTACGTGGACTAACGCATACTTAAATGGCCTATTTTGAGCGGTACCCGTAACCTGGACTGACACATACTTAAAATTACCCATTTTGAGCAGTACCCGTAACCTGGACTGACCCATACTTAAAATGACCCATTTTAAGCGGGGTACCCGTTGTTACGAATCCCACTTTTAAGTTCCAATGCTGCAAGAACTCGTTGCAATAGGATTTCCAGTTTTGAGTGGATTTAACATAGCTTAGCTAAGCTCCTTAGAGATAAACTCAAATATACAGTAGCGAACACCCTTTTCAATATCCATGATAACCACAAATGTGATACATGACCAAGTCATCACTGCACGAGTACAAAATCTTTCAAGAAGAACCTTTGTGCCGGAAAAGGCTCACATAAAATCAGATATGAACAAAGAACAAAAGGAAGGCCACTGCCCAGTTATGACAGAAAGAAGCAATTGTGCATCACTATTACAAACGAATGTGTAACTAATCACGTCATGCAGAAAGGCGCAGGGATCAACCATACGTAGAAAACAACCAGTCATACATTCATTCACATACTGTTACATACTTATATATACAGATACACGGGTCCTACAACATGCATATTTATACAGGACACCAAGGGGAAGGTTTTACGAGTTGTACATGGATATTATATAGTTAGTGATGTTGGTAAGAAAACTAGGCAACTATTAATATTCAAACCAATGCCTTTTAGAAGTGCATCCAGGTTGCATCCAAAAGTATTTATAAGCTTAGAGAAGGAAGAATCTCGTGAACGTCCTCCAAGCTCTCGCGTATGTTATTGACGTGATATCAGCGAAAAAACTCACCTCCCTTGATAGTTTAGGAGATCAGGTGGATCAGCAGCTTGGTAACGCTGTTTTCCCTAAAAGTCTCTTTTCAGATGGCTTTAGGAAACACTGGTTCCCTCTTTCTCGTGAGACCCCTGAACCGTTTCGTCCTTTTGTGGGTTGGATCTTGATTTGTAATAGGAATAATTAAGCCTCCTGGGCAACCTTTTTAAAGCCTCCTGAGGCTGCTGTCCGCTGCTTCACTTCCGCTCGAGGGGAAATTCTGTTATAGATCAGATGGGTTGTTGCATTTTCTTCTCTTCTTATGTTGGTGCCTTAGTATCGGTTATACGGCTTCCCTAATGCTCTTGCTGGAGGCTTGTGCCTGTGTCCCCTCGTCTTTGTTTCATATTCCTCTAAAACATATATCAACACATAAAATCATGTTTCGAGTAACTTGAAACCGATCAGCAGTCAATAAAACAACTAAAAATAACATTAAACCTCCTTTTAGAGCATCCTTGATATCTTGAATGTTGGTTGTAACCATCTCAACAAATCCCAAATAAGGCATGCCTTTCTTTTTGCTAGTTGGATCAGTTTTTTGTCCCATGACAATGAACCTCATAAGCTGTTCCTTCTCTATGTTAACCTCCTAATAAGCAATCAATCAAAAAATCGAGTCAAATTTAGCACCAAATTATAATATTTTAACATGTCACAAATATATTTTCTTCCAATTTACTGTTTTGATATGTTACATAATTTTTTTTTTTAACGACAACTAGATATTCGTATCTTAAACGTGACTTAGAAATCAGAACCATTTATTTGAAGAGGTTCTAACAAATGACATAAGTTTTTCATAGTACATACCTTAGTATCATTACTTTCTGAGTTAACTAAATAAACCAGGTAATACGAATTCAGTCAAATTTTCATTTTGGTATCAAATCTGTCACTGTGGTTTTAACATGTCTTGGATTTGCCTAGTTATGTTAAATTCAGTCGTTAAGTAGAAGTGAAATGACCAAAATACCCCGACCTTTGTCTTTTTATTTATTGGTTTGGTGAGGGTATTTTGGTCATTTCTTTGTCTTTTTAACTATGTGCTTCTTCTTTCTCTACTTTTGGCCTATAAAAGAAATACATCTCACCTTTTTCATGTATCATATCATACATTAAATCATGTTTAAGGAACCTATAATATGATTATCTAAAAAAACATGCATGCATGCATGGTTTAGAAATGAATGATAGTCACTAGCCTGAATCTCAGCATCGGGTGTATTCACTTCATCTTCTTGTTCCATTTCTTGTTGTTCTTGTCGGTGTTCGGTGGGTGACGACTAGATATGATTAATATATTTACCAGATTCTAGTTGACTAGCTAGCTAGTAGGATATATGATACGATATGACACGTGTCGATTGAGGTAGATTTCCTTCTGCCACGTGTCTTGTCACTATGTTTTTGATAAAAGCGAGTGACTCGACATATGTAACTCAAGCTTACTTGAAAAGTGTTATTTGTGGTGTAAAATTATACGACATCCGTTTTAAGCAGAGTCAAATTAGTTTATCTTTAATCTTAATTATTTTTGTGTGTGTTATATAATATTTAATGCAAAATATATGAATTGATTTAGTTTTAAGTTTATTTTTTATTGGTATATTTTTTTATAAAGTATTATATAACACATAAAAAGTTTTTAAGGGCAAGTTGAACTAGTTTGACTCTGAATAGTCAAATTGCACACTTATTTTGAGACGGAGAGAGTATTATATATGTTTTGCATGTTCATTTAACATTTCTATTAATAATGCCCAAAACTACGAAATATTAAGGTTAAAAACATGTTGCTTAAAATTTTAGTAGGCCAAAACCCCTCCCGTTCCCCACTAAACTTCGTCTTTGACTCGACGTGACTCGTAATTACAAATCGAAAATAAATACAATTTCATTCGTTAGTTATTACCAGGTTCTAAAAATCATGGCGGCGTCAAGGCGTCGCTAAGACGTTTAGGCGTGACCTCCGAGTTACGAAATACACTAGGGCGTCGGTTTTAGAGTTTGTCCGCTATCCTATGATAACGAATTTAAGTGCATTAAAGGCCCCACTATAATTACCCGTCTTCCTCACCACACTACAAGACGTGAGAGATGCATGGAAAGACACGATAAAGCGCGCTAAGACGTGAGACATGACGCCTTTTTCCATATTCAACTCCGATAAAAAAGCTTCTTTTTATTGAAAAATATTAAATGCGATGATAGTTTCTTAACTTTATTCATTATGTTTATCATCTTTTGTAAACTCAATTTTTATGAAATAGGATATAAATTTATAAATATTTTGATATTGTTTGTCGCTTTAAGTCACATCTTAAAAACGCTAAGAAGGCAAGGTAACATAACGCCCCCACCCGGCGTTATGCTGGGGACCTGCGTTTTGGTACTGCAAATTAGCGTTTGCCAACGACGTTAGGCGGGATAACCCACCAACGTGCGTTGGAATGTATATATATATATCTGAACTCTTATTATATATAAATTCTCAACACGTAACCGAAATATCATGTTATTCTTTTATGACTCTTTTAATATTATCCGTCAGAAAGTGTGTGCATTCTGATATAATAAGTACATATAATCTTAAATACAGTATTGCGATTTTAATAAGCTATTAAGAAAACCGTCCATCAGACGGGTAAAGACCTAGTATTGGTGTAATAATATTAGAATGTCGATTTGATGCACAACAAAAATGAGTAGCCTAAGTGCCAATAATGTATTAGAATGCTGATTTGTGATGCACAACAAAAAGCGCGATTGAATAGCACCAAATGTGTGGACGTCTAGCTCCTCAACACGGGCATTCCAAACCTTATTCCCCCATCTCAGTACACACCAAAAGCTCGAGAAGCAAACTCCATGATAAACTTTTTAAGCTAACTTCGAAGATGAGTCTATATCTCATATTTGGACTAACCGGCTATTTGATACATCAAAAAATGTCGTTTGCGGGTCCAAACTCAAAGGTTTGGTCCGAAACCAAATAAAGTGAAACTGAGCATTAATCATACATTCATCAAGTTTAAATTAATCAAATATTTTATGTTCTGTTCATGTTTTGATTTTCTTCGAAATCGACTATGTTGGATTTATCCAACTTTACATATGATTTTCTTCGAAATCGACTATGTTTTGACGTGCGTCTAAAAGTTGGCTTCATATACATTCCTTTTTTATGTGCGTCTAAAAGTTGGCTTCATGTACATTCCTTCCGGCAACGCAGAATCAAGTTGTTTGTGCAACGCAGAATCAAGTTGTTTGTGCAACATTTAAAAGGAATTATAACCAACCTTCTACATTCCTAGTTATAAACGCATTCAAGTTTTGCGAATGAATCAATGTGGGATAAAAATTCTTTTGTTAAGTTTCATATCCAAACACATTGTTTGTATTCATGAACTGTTCATATTCTCACTTCTTCTAAACTAGGGATTTGTCGTCTTTAAGTATCTTTTCATTACCTTCATATTATTAATTAATTAGTCGGAACAAGCACAAACTAGTACTAAGGGTGATCACGGTTAAAAAACCGGACCAGACCGGATCGAAACTGAATGTGTCTGAAACGTCGAACCGGACCGAAATGGTCTGGTTGGGTCTTCGGTCCGGTCCGGTCCAACAAAGCATAATCGCCGGGTTTTTTGTGAGACTGGACCCACCGGACCAATGACCGAATTTAAGGAAAACATGGACCAAGGACCGGACCAAATTGTGTTTGATCTAGTCCGTTCAATCCGATTTCTCGATCTGATCTGATCGACGGTCTAATATGGTCAACCCTTGAAACTACTATATATTTTGTTAAACGCAGATAATAAAATTCTTCGAAAACAAGCATAAAGAATTTGTTGATTTCGGGGCACACGTTGTATGTTGGATGCCTGTATGGCTCTACGTATATCTCAATTAAGACACGCGCATGAAACTAAAAATTAACTACTCCGTAATACGTAACGTTTAACATGCTATGGATATTTTTTTTGCCACAAACGCTATATATTGATAACTAGCAAGTTTACGTTAATCAAATGGACAAAAGCTATAAATGAGTAATATACTTTTTGCTTTGTACTATTATGAGTAACCTACTTAAAAATATATCAAAATGAGTAACTTACTTTGAAAAAGTCACTAAAATTTGTAACCATTATGTTTTTTTTTAAAACAAAAAAATTTAAAAGTAAAAAGTCAACTTTTTAAAAAAAATTTAAAAATTAGTTTTTTGTTTTTTTTAAAAAAATTATCCAGTCAAAGTAAAAGTCAACTGTTTTTTAAAAACAGTTGACTTTTACTTTGACTGTACAATTTTTAAAAAAAAACAAAAAACTAATTTTTAAATTTTTTTTAAAAAAAAGTTCACTTTTACTTTTAAATTTTTTTGTTTAAAGAAAAACATAATGGTTACACATTTTTGGTGACTTTTTCAAAATAAGTTACTCATTTTGATATTCTTTTAAGTAGGTTACTCATAATAGTACAAAACAAAAAACAAATTTTGGGAGGCCGAAACCTCCTGGTTCCCCATAAGCTTCGTCTTTGACTGACGTGACTCGTAATTACAAGTCGAAAATAAATACAATTTCATTCGTTAGTTATTACCAGGTTCTAAAAATCATGGCGGCGTCAAGGCGTCGCTAAGACCTTTAGGCGTGACCTCCGAGTTACGAAATACACTAAGTCGTCGGGTTTAGGCATGATGTGAGAGATGCATGGAAAGACGCGATAAAGCGCGCTAAGACGTGAGACATGACGCCTTTGTCCAAATTCAACGCCGATAAAAAAGCTTATTTTTATTGAAAAATATTAAATGCGATGATAGTTTCTTAACTTTATTCATTATGTTTAACATCTTTTGTAAACTCAATTTTTATGAAATAGGATATAAATTTATAAATATTTTGATATTGTTTGTCGCTTTAAGTCACACATTAAAAACGCTAAGAAGGCAGGTACCATAACGCCCCCACCCGACATTATGCTGGGGACCTGCGTTTTGGTACTGCAAATTAGTGTTTGCCAACGACGTTAGGCGGGATAACCCACCAACGTGCGTTGGAACGTATATATATATCTAAACTCTTATTATATATAAATTCTCAACACGTAACCGAAATATCATGTTATTCTTTTATGACTCTTTTAATATTATCCGTCAGAAAGTGTGTGCATTCTGATATAATAAGTACATATAATCTTAAATACAGTATTGTGATTTTAATAAGCTATTAAGAAAACCATCCATCGGACGGGTAAAGACCTAGTATTGGTGTAATAATATTAGAATGTCGATTTGATGCACAACAAAAATGAGTAGCCTAAGTGCCAATAATGTATTAGAATGCCGATTTGTGATGCACAACAAAAAGCGCGATTGAATAGCACCAAATGTGTGGACGTCTAACTCCTCAACACGGGCATGCCAAACCTTATTCCCCTATCTCAGTACACACCAAAAGCCCGAGAAGCAAACTCCATGACAAACTTTTTGAGCTAACTTCGAAGATGAGTCTATATCTCACATTTGGACTAACTGGCTATTTGATACATCAAAAAATGTCGTTTGCGGGTCCAAACTCAATGGTTTGGTCAAAAACCAAATAAAGTGAAACTGAGCGTAAATCATACATTCATCAAGTTTAAATTAATCAAATATTTTATGTTCTGTTCATGTTTTGATTTTCTTCGAAATCGACTATGTTGGATTTATCCAACTTTACATATGATTTTCTTCGAAATCGACTATGTTTTGATGTGCGTCTAAAAGTTGGCTTCATATACATTCCTTTTTGATGTGCGTCTAAAAGTTGGCTTCATGTACATTCCTTCCGGCAACGCAGAATCAAGTTGTTTGTGCAACGCAGAATCAAGTTGTTTGTGCAACATTTTAAAGGAATTATTGTAACAACTCGTATTTTTGATCAATGAACGACGTCATATATTTTACTTAGTATTTTTTTCTTTCGCGTTCGCTTTTAATTTTAATAGTTAAGTTAAAATCGCGTAAGCTATAAATCAACAATTAGCGTAAACACGACCAAACAAATTAAAGTTTACGTCAAGTAATCATTATATTATTATTACTAAAGTAATAATTTACTTATTATGTTTTATTTTTATCGATTACGTAAAACGTTACGTTTCGCGATAAATTACGTTTATCCATACCCGGAACCACCAAAACTTTTCTACGCTTCAACAAATACCCATTATTATACCGAATACCTAAAGTTTTATAAAACTTTACCTATGTTAACATTGATGGTCATATGGTACCTGAATTAAATCAACTAGAAACCTACACATTACAAGTTATACCTTTACATTAAATTCTTATACATTTAAACTTCAAATGATACAAGATATTTTGTATAAGACCAAAAATCACCAACTAGCTCTCTCCCCTCCCTAATTTTCGTGGCTTATATGTGTCCTAGGGGACAAGAAGCACATAATTTTCATATCTTGGTCTTGTACAATTCCTAAGTCATTAAACCTAGCTAGTTATGTTTCACTTTGACTATGGTCTTCCTTAAGACCCTCTCTATGTCCCCAAGACCAAAGACCACCACCTTTGAAAGTCTTGGTCTTGATTCTAGCTCTTTGAATACCTTTCATATATATATATTACATGCATTGCTAAGAGATAACATACACACCCTTATATCACTTAAGAAAACCAACAAACTCTCCCTTATTATGAGTAACCTACTTAAAAATATATCAAAATGAGTAACTTAGTTTGAAAAAGTCACTAAAATTTGTAACCATTATGTTTTTTTTTAAAACAAAAAAATTTAAAAGTAAAAAGTCAACTTTTTAAAAGAAATTTAAAAATTAGTTTTTTGTTTTTTTAAAAAAAATTATCCAGTCAAAGTAAAAGTCAACTGTTTTTACAGTTGACTTTTACTTTGATTGTACAATATTTTTAAAAAAAAACAAAAAACTAATTTTTATTTTTATTTTTTTTAAAAAGTTCACTTTTACTTTTAAATTTAAAAAAAAAAAAAACATAATGGTTACACATTTTGGTGACTTTTTCAAAATAAGTTACTCATTTTGATATTTTTTTAAGTAGGTTACTCATAATAGCACAAAACAAAAAACAAATTACTCATTTATAGCTTTTGTCCATTTTTGTATTGTGTTTTATTGTGTGTGTGTGTTGATTCAGTGTGTGTAGTGTGTATGTGTGTTTGTGTGTGTGTCGAGGGTTTGAGAGGAAGAAGAAAGAGATAGGGTTTTGTTTGGATTTTACTGGATAATGAATCAGGCTTAACCTATATGTATATATACTTTTTTTCGTTTTGAATTTTTTAATTATAATTTGTTTTTTTATTAAATGATTAAATATTTAGTTTGATTGAATAATTATAAAAGAGAAAAAAAGTGGGTTCCAAAAGGGTGTGTTATGAGGTATTTTGATAAGCGGTTTTTTAATGAGTTGGTGTTAAAATGTTAAAGATGATATGACGATGATATAGTACCTAGCACTCTAAGACTTGAGGCTTAATCATGTTGTCACACCACACCTCAAGCCTATTGGTTATTACAAATGGCAACTCATAATAAAAAGAACAAATAGCATAAGGTTAAAAGTAAATGGCTTAACTTAGCTCGTTTATGTAATAAAAAGTAGTGTCTACTTTTGAATAAAGACTGAAAATGTACGATGACACGTAAATGATGTTCTTAGAAGTAGCTAGCTCGACAAATCAAATGAAATTGATGATAACTATTTATCCACTCGATATCGAATAGTGCATCAGTTGTTACGGATAAATAACACCTCTAGATTCTCGCAAGTGATATAACCACTAACAAATCGCCCGGTGGTAAAGGTTCATGTTTTCGCTAGGTGTGTTCATTTAAGGCTAGTAGTCATGGAAAGGTAAGAAACGGTCCGGGCTCCAGAATTAACTTGGTGAAGCCAACTAGTTATTGTGACTTTAGTTTTAGCGCGCACATCCTAACACCCCAGTCATTGGATCAACATTATGCCATTTGCTCATGTTGAAACTGGGAATGTAACAAACTAAGTAGAGTTTTTCGGCTCTTCTTCATACCATATAGTTCCACGCGTCCCATATTTTAACTCAGCAAGAATTAGAAATATGATGTAATTAGCTAACGTGCATTTTAACTTTTAAGATGGCACTATGTTTCGTGCTGCAGATTTGCTAAAGCTTATGTAGGCATTTTATCTTCATGAAATTACTATTACTATTGTTGTTATCTCAAGAACATTCCCTTGATAATGTTAGTATTTGTTTTTTTTTTGAAAGAATCACAAATAATACTTATCTACTAGCAATACACGAAATACTACTTCACCATTGTTGTATATCTTTTGCGTGTGTATTAAAAGCTTTGAATAGCAGATTGAGCAAGCTTGACTGTTGACCTAGCTAATGAATCCACAGGGTAGACACATTTTTTCAACAAAGTATCATCATATGGCAAAATATCCTGCAGATCATCTGAGGCAAGAATGATGGTGTTCACAGCCCTCAAAGGAAGCACCACCTGTATTGTAATTCTCAAAAGGTTTTGCGCTCTTTCTATGTCTTTTCGGATTTTGGCTTCAGTTTATGGGATTATCATGTGTTCCATGGTAGCTTTATCGGGCAGAATAACCTCAAAACCCTGCAGTATACCTTTTCGTCACTTGTAGCTAAGGAGGTAACTTTATAACATATATAGTTTTGAATGGGTCAATTTGGTTGTGTTTATCCCAATCGGGCTGAAACTCGCCAAAAGTCTATTTCTAATGCATTACAACCTTCTAACTATTTTTATTTAACGATGTATTTGTAAAAATATTGTTTTTTTACTCATAATTAACATATATAAAAACATTAAATATGGACGATTAGTTTTCATAGATTAAGCAAACCTGACCTATACTTAATGACACATTTCAAACTAAGCCCAAATTTACCCATTACCTAACCTGCCTATCTTGCTACATTCCCAGTTTCAAGTGCTCATTTAGTTACCTCCTTCTGAAGTTTGTCTTGATAAAATCCCGCGTTTAGGATTGCATTGGTGGCAAGAACTCCAATTCGCATAGGACTTCCAGCTTCAATTGGCTTTAACTTGGCTTCCAAGCTCTTTTGCAACACAGTCACCCATATTTAGTACAGGAAACTGACACCCTTTTGAAACTTCATCATACCATAAATGTGTTATGTGAAAAGGATCACTATCAACAAGCCCCAGATCTCTCGAGAAACGTCCTTTTATGTCTCAAAATTTCCACTATTTGGCCGTCATTACTCAGTTGGCAAGAATTGCTTAAAACTAGATCTGAACAAAGAACATAGGGTTGTCCATTTCCGTTATCTTTACCCTCATTGTTCCATTTTACGAGCTTATTAACAAAATCCACTGTCACGTCAGCTGACACACCTCCGATTATTCTCACCCCAGCATTTGGCTGACGCAACAAGGAGCTTTTAGTAGGATCACTACTACTTACCAAAGTTGAATTTAAGCCAAGACTTTTTGTAGATGTAGATTTGTTGTTTCTTTCTGCAACCGGGGTTACTACTATAACTCGATTCATCCTTGTTTTCGTTGAATCTTTTGGCTTCAACAATATGTACCACAAAATTTGACGGTAAAAAACTCGCGTGTGGGGAGGACATTTTTACATTCTTTTGCCAATTGTGTGAGCTCAAAACTTCACTTTCGAACAATCTGTCTGTCAGTAAGAAAACCAACCCCAACTTCAGTTTTTTTCCGAAATCTTGAACTTACTGTATGAAATCTTCCAGAAAAGCCAAATCTTACAGCAAGAATTTTGTGTATTTTTTTGGATGGTTTTGATGACATTCTGTAATTATTCACCAACCATTTAGAAAATAATGTAGTTAGATGTGAAAGCAATCGTTGTGACCTTTCCTATTGTAAGTAGTAATTTGTGCATCACTAAAAGCGTAGACAGTTGACTAAAAAACAACAGAAAAAGAACTTCAATTTTGGTTCCTTGTTTTCATCTTCCCAATTGGTGTATGGATGTGGTAGGTGCAATGTCTACTAGTCCTTGTCTTAAAAAGATGAAATTTTTATCGTTCGTTTATTGATGCTAATCAGATTTGGTTTTCGGGCCCATATGTTGCTTCAAGCTTGGTCCTACAATTTTATAGAGTATCATATAGATATTAGACATCTGCTGTTTGTGCATTATGAGCCGAATGTCATGTCATTGGGACACGCAAAATATTGTCAAGAATGGACCGCAATGTCGTGTCATGTGACTTACTGTGTAACTCATTTTTGCACCTTCATTATCGATTGGTATACTTAAATAACATAGGGAATAAATTCCACATAGAACGTACACGAAAGGTGAAAAACCAACTGCAAACACACAAAAATTTGCAGAAAAATTTGGAAGCTTCTGCTGTTATGGTCTTTCACCTCTCCTAAGAACAAAACCTTAAGATATACAAACGAATAAAACAAATTGTAATATATCTAGTACATGTCTATGCGTTAATCATTATCAGAGCTTTCAATTATTGCACTGTGTGTTTCTAGTTTGCATGTACTTTCATATTGTTGCACCCTTTTGAATTTTGATCCATAATTCAAATATGTGGGACAATCTTCCTTCTGATGTGTTAGCCAATGTGTTTTCTTACCTTACTCCATGCTCCTTGGCACGTGCCATGGTGGTCCTGCCCGTCACTGATGAATTGTGGAGAGAGACGAGAGCAAATCTGCGCCATCGCCAGGCCATGTTCATTGCCTTGCCCACTCGTAGCAACAGCAAGCAATTGGTGGTTTGTTCATGACCCGATACAGAGGAAGTTGGCACTTGCTCAATTTGTACATGTTCCTAGAAACCCCCACACCACACACAATAGATAGACCTGTGTCGACTATTGGAGGACAGGTTTGATATTGTTTTAAGTCCACCGGAGGGTGTACTATTGTGTTGTCAGTTTGTAATCCGTTTACTGGTCAATTTGGTCACCTTCCACATCTGCAAAAATCAAGGGGACTTATCAGCTTGGTGGGGCGTCAGGGAAGATTTTACCAACCATTTCAAGCTGTACGTGGCTGGTGAGATGTCCGAGGCTGCAAATGGCGGCGCCGCCTCATACGAGCCGACATTAGAAGTGTTCAATTCTAAAAGTAATAAGTGGACGGTCATGGGGTCCATGCCAGTTGAGTTCGCCGTGAGGGTTACTGTATGGACCCCAAACGAGAGTGTCTATGCAAACAGGGTCCTATACTGGATGACCTCAGCCCGTGCATATAGCATAATGGGCTATGAAATGGACAGGGAAAAATTGAAGGAACTCGGTGTGCCAATGGGTGACACACTCGAATTCGCTACCCTAGTCCCTAGTCAAAACTGAAAGCAAACAAAAGGCCATGTATAATCGGCTAACATCACTCACTTCTACACTACCCTGTGAATTCAATAGTCACTAACAACAGAAACCCAAAGTTGACACAGGGTTGTGATTACAATAGAATGGATGGAAATTGAAGTTTACACTAGGATTTATCAAAACATATAGTAGTTTCAAGGGTCGAGCAGATTGGATCGTCGATAGGAACAGACTGAACATATTTTGGTCTAGTCCTCGGTCTATGCTTTTCCTTAAATTCGATCCTCAGTCCGGTATTACAAAAAACCCGACGATTATGCTTTGTTGGACCGGACCATTTCGATTCGATACTCGGTCCAGCGTTTGGACAAAGTCGGTTTTGGTCAGGTCCGATTTACAAATGTTTAGTTAGTAATCAGCATCTCAAAAAATCTAATTAAAAACTATAAAAAATGCATACTACTAATTACTACAATACTTCAATCTCTACATATTTGTGAAACACCACAATCTTTGACTATAACTTGTTTGTGATTCTAACTAAACTTCTTGAAAAGAAACTAAAACTGAATATATAAATAACTATGCATGCAATTCTATAATTAGATAATGTTACTCATGCCTCACGAGTCTATTATTTAAATAGGTTTACGTTAATCAAGCTCTAATCCGCATTACCGACGCTAATACGAATTGTTGCTTCAAGCGTGGCAATTTAATATTTGTTTTCTCAAATATTTATTTGTATCTTAATTTTGCCGTAGCTGTGTTTTGTATTAAAAAAACAGTGGACTTTATATTTTTCTTATTAATATATGTTCATCAACTTTCTCTTTGAAGATTAGTTTATTATAGAGAGTTAAAGTTAATTTCGTCTGGGTTAAACTCACTTAAGAATGGTGCTACGGTGGAACAGAAGACTTGATTTTTTTTCTTCACAAAAAGCTAATAAAAAACACTAGATAAACACTTGTCAAACTTTTTTTTTACATGTAAAATTGTGCATTCAAAATCTTGAAAAAAACAAAAAAGCTATCACTTAAACTTTTGTAAATTTTTAATATTAAAAATATAAATTTTTTCACAAAAAGCTATAACTTGTATATATACATGTACGGACAAATTTTATAATACAAATGGTTCGTAAATTTTTATTTGTTCTTAAATTGATTTTATACTAGTAGTGACTAATGACTATACAACACGAGTGTAGAATATGGCGGTTCCTAATTTTTTTATTCTCAAATTGTTTGTGGAATGTGGTTTGTAATTTGCGGCTTCGTCGCGGAGCGCGAGAGATTAACTGTGCAACGGACCGATAAACCTATGAATTATTTGTGTTAATCGTTTCTAAATTTTTCTTACAAAAATAGTCCTTCACGTATCGTTACGTTGCAAAGTTAGTCATTAAGGACTAACTTTGCAGCGAGCTGATAACCTCATGGACTTCCCGTAAATAATTTAAAAATATATGTCAAACTTCAACATTTTTTATAATGTTGTACGTATGCCAGAAAACAATGTAATATTGGCTCGTTTTGTTTGCAGTTGAACGATCTTTTTCAGTGGCATATTTTTTCACGAATAAATCGATAGATACACGTTTCATACTTGATAAATAAATTTGTTATATAAAAAAGTCGTAAATAGGTAAAAATTAAATGTCTTTTTAATAATTTTCGCATTATTTGAAGATGCTTTTTGTAGAAATAAACTTTTTTACCTCGAGTGTGGTGTGGTTTTATTTTTTTGAAACAACGGTTCAAAAATCTTTGTTAAATATAGTTAACAAAGCTCAAAAACTGATGTTAGATATGATAGATTACAAACAAAAATGAGATAAAAATGCCAAGAAAAAATGATCTTGTTAAGTATGCTCATGCAGCAAGTTCAATTAAAATATATGGCGTTTTGTTATCTTTTTTCGTTAAATCATGTTTGTATGTATATGGTATGGTATGTGTTATATATTTTTTAGATAAGTAATAGAAAATAAAAGAAAATTTAAATATGATTAATGTTTGAGATTATTGTATAAAGATTTAAGAGTTATGCTACATTCACAAACAAACATTCACAAAATGAGGTGGCATGCTTTGATTGGTAGGTTTTGAAATACTTTCTCTCTCTTCTCTTTGATTAACCCAATCAAAACATGCCAACCTCATTTTGTGGATGTTTGTGGATGTGTTTGTGGATGTAGCATAACTCAAAAGATTAATAAAAAAGGTAAAAACATTAATAATTAGTATATAATTTTAAAGTGTTTTATGAATGGTTACTTAAAATTCAATTAATGATTACGAATTAAAATTTTTTGGGTAAAAAGGGGTCTTACCCGGTAAAATATATTAAAATCACCCAGCCTATTAGTTAACAATGGAATGTGACTGGAGTGATACATTAACCTTCAAGCTATCCTGCTTGAACAAGCGCCTAACACTCGAATGACTTGCCATTCGATCTTTACAAATTCAATTTACAAACCAATAACACATGGGAATGACATGCCTTTCATGGGAATGCTGACTGATACTAATTAATTGGTGTCCATATAGTAGAAATATTGTGTGGGAAGTGATTTGTGCACCATTTTTTTAGCCATACTAAATGACATCGATGATGCACACAGTACAACACCGGTATGCACGATTAGTGGTGTATGACTAAAAAAAGTGATGCACAAATCACTTCCCACAACAATATTTCTACTATATTGGGGACACCCAATTATTTAGTAATAGTCACATTCCTGGAATTGGTTGTCATTCCATGTGTTTATTGGTTTTGTTATAATTGTTTTGTAGCTCGAATGGCATGTAGTTCGATGTTAGGCTGTTCAAGCAGGATTGCTTGAGGTTAATGTGGCACTCAGTCACATTCATTGTACTTATTGGCTTGGGTGATTTATATATTTTACCGGGGTATGTTCCTTTTTACCCAAAAAATTTTTTAATTAGTAATCATTAATGAATTTTAAGTAACATTAATAACACTTTAATTATTATACTAATTATTAATGTTTTTACCTTTTTATTAATCTTTGAGCTATGTCTGACATCCACAAACACTCCACAAATCAACATCCCACAAAATAAGATGGCATCGTATGATTTTGAATTGGTTTAAATCAAAGAGAAGAGAGAGAAAAGTACATTGAAACATAACCTATCAATCAAAACTATGCCACATAATTTTGTGGTTGTTTGTTTGTGGATGTAGCATAACTCTTAATCTTTTATACAATTATCTCAAACATTATTCATATTTAAATTTTCTTTTATTTTCTTATTTACTTATCCAAATATATAACACTACGCTAAGTCATGACTAGTACATACATACATATCAATGTATGTAACGGTAAAAAGATACAACGCCATTATTGTTTTTTAATGAAGCTTGTGGATTGAGCTTAATAACAAAGTCTTTTTTTATTGGCATTTTTTTATCTCATTTTTGTTGTAATCTGTCATATCTAACATCATGTTGTTTGAGCTTTGTTATCTATATTTAACAATGTTTTTAAAACCGTGTTTCAATAAAAAAAAAACCACACCACACTCGAGGTAAAAAAGTTTTTTTTTACAAAATGCATCTTCAAATATGCGAAAAGTTATTAAAAAGACATTTAATTTTTACCTATTTACGACTTTTTTATATAACAAATTTATTTATCAAGTATGAAACGTGTATCTATCGATTTATTCGTGAAAAAATATGCCACTGAAAAAGATCGTTCAACTGCAAACAAAACGAGCCAATATTACATTGTTTCTGGCATACGTACAACATTATAAAAAATGTTGAAGTTTGACATATATTTTTAAATTATTTACGGGAAGTCCTTGAGGTTATCAAGTCGCTTGCAAAAGTTGTCATTATGACTAACTTTGCAAGTATTGTAACGATACGTGTAAGGACTATTTTTGTAAGAAAAATTTAGAAACGAATAACACAAATAATTCACAGGTTTATCGGTCCGTTGCACAGTTAATCTCTCGCGCTCCGCGACGAAGCGCAAATTACAAACCTCATTCCACAAACAATTTGAGAATAAAAAAATTAGGAACCGCCATATTCTACACTCGTGTTGTATAGTCATTAGTCACTACTAGTATAAAATCAATTTAAGAACAAATAAAAATTTACGAATCATTTGTATTATAAAATTTGTCCGTACATGTATATAGACAAGTGATAGCTTTTTGTGAAAAAAATTATATTTTTAATATTAAAAATTTACAAAAGTCTAAGTGATAGCTTTTTGTTTTTTTAAAGATTTTGAATGCACAATTTTACATGTAAAAAAAAGTTTGACAAGTGTTTATCTAGTGTTTTTTATTAGCTTTTTGTGAAGAAAAAAAATCATGTCTTAATGTTCCACACGTAATCATGCTTTAAGTGGGTTTAACCAGACTAATTAACTTAACTTCTAATAATAAACTAATCTTCAAAGAGAAAGTTGATGAACATATATTAATAAGAAAAAATATGAAGTCCACTGTTTTTTTAATACAAAACACAGCTATCGGCAAAATTAAGATACAAATAAATATTTGAGAAAACAAATATTAAATTGCCACGCTTGAAGCAACAATTCGTATTAGGGTCGGTAATGCGGATTAGAGCTTGATTAACGTAAACCTATTTAAATAATAGACTCGTGAGGCATGAGTAACATTATCTAATTATAGAATTGCATGCATAGTTATTTATATATTCAGTTTTAGTTTCTTTTCAAGAAGTTTAGTTAGAATCACAAACAAGTTATAGTCAAAGATTGTGGTGTTTCACAAATATGTAGATTGAACTATTGTAGTAATTAGTAGTATGCATTTTTTATAGTTTTTAATTAGATTTTTTGAGATGCTGATTACTAACTAAACATTTGTAAAATATTAAAATAGTTGTTAACAAAAGCCTAAATATGGATATTTAACGCATTTTATAAAGCCTAATACGGATTAAGTAGTTGATATTTAAATTTAGACATGGACGTGTTGTCTCTTGACTTGTTAGAGAGGCTATTCTAAAGTTAATTAAACCCGTAATTTGTTATTTAGAAGTTGTTGGGTCGATGTAGAGACATTTTAGTTTCTAAGCAAACACTTTTGACTTCTCGGTATAGTAATTAGTCTATTCTTTAAATTAATTAGACTTGTAGTATATATGTTTTCAAGATCTTTTGTGTCTCAACTCTCAAAGTAACAATAGATAATTGCATACAGGGTTTTGCTATATTTAACCTTAAAGGCTATATATATAGTTAAAGAAAATAAAACATGCATAAGTAGGGTTGTAAACGAACTGAACCTCAGTGAAATTTCTGTGGACGTTAGGTAATATATGTTGTTTATGTTGTTAATTTATTAAAATGAACGAACATGAACAATTTTTTAGTTCGTTTAGTTCAAAATAGAAGACGATACATGAACAAAAATCGCGTCCGTTCATTTATGCTCGTGAACGTTTGATAACCCGTTCGTTAACGTTCGTATATGTACGTTAATTTTTTTATGTTCGTATATCATATATTTTAATTAGATTATTTAAAATTGGTTTGTTTAAACAAAACAACATTTATTAAACAAAATTTTATGCATAAATTAGTCAACTTTATGTTTGTTTGTCTACGTCTATTTATGTTTGATCGTTTATGGTCGTTAAGCGCTCGACTAGTTTCTTAATGAACGAATATGAACAACCAATTTTTTTAATAAACGAACATGAACAAGAAAATGTCAGTTTAAGCGTTTGGTGTGTACGTTTTTTGGTCCGCTGTTTTAAAATAAATAAACGAACATGAATAAAGCTTCGTTTGTGTTCGTCCGGTTCGTTTATAGCCCTATGAATAAGTAGTTGTATATTTAATACGTTTGACGTGGTTATTTGTGAGGGGTGAGTGGTTTTTCTTGTGGTACAATAACAATAATACAAGTTCTAACATGTTAAACGTAAGTCTTATGGCTATGTTTAGCATTTTTATAATATATACTCTGTAAGACTTTTTTTTGCGTTTTTTTAAACTTAGGCATATGTGTATGTACGTGTTTTTTTGTCAGAAGACGTGTTTTAGATGTGTCACAAATCTGTTAAGCTTGCCAAATTTTATTGTGATTTTGGCTTTCATGGGAACACATTAGTAACATTGATTTAAAAGTCAAATAGAAATTGTGTTGACGCTTATTTTAACGGCACAATGGCAAATGACCTAACTATATGTAAAACTTTATGATAACGGCGTTACTATTTAATTTAGTAATGAACTTTAACAGTCCCAATATGTTTAATTACTTTTATCCCAGTTATATTTTCTTTTAAAGTTTATTTCCAATTTAGGTGCGGATCAAAATCTAAATCCTTTATTCCCAGACTTTTACACACGTAGAAAATCATGATAATGTGATGATTGAACTTTTTCCATTTTTTCAATATGATTGGGGGATATAAAATTTAGGATTTTTAGTTTGGTTGGTTTTGATCTTGCTACCTTATTCTTAAACAATTAATCTTGATTTCAATTTGCCAATGTATTCATATAGATAATTTAAAATTGACAGGTTTGCAAGTGTTGCCCCACAATAATTTTATAGTTGTTTGAGCATGTGAGTTAAGCAGTAGTCCTATATAGTGGGATAGTTTGACAATGTTTTATCAATCACTTTCTTTATTCACATCATTCCTCTTTCCTTCATCTCTCTCTCGAAATAAAGTCATCTTTGAACATAAAACTTCTGTACAACTTGAATTTCAAGAAAACTATTCATTTGCAGCAAAGAATATAATGTAATCATGCCTTAGATATTGTAAACCAAGTGTTGAAACTATCCAAAGATAGCAACTCAGAAAAACATGGAGAAGACTCTCATATTTTCGCCATGGTGGAAGCATTATGATGAGAATCCATACCATGAATAAAATAATCCTTCAGGTGTCTTCAAATGGGACTAGCTGAAAATAAGTATCTTTGATATGGCACTTGAAGAATTTTGGAAAAAAATCTTGAAGCATCAAACTGGGGCCAAAAAGTCTCTGGCTTTAGAGAGAATGCTTTGTTTCAAGATTATCATGGGCTTCAATCCTTTAGAAAAGTAATAACTCTATAACAAAATGTACAAACAATTATTATTATATATGTGTTGTATAGAGTGATCAAGAAAATCTAACCTTTTTTTTCTTTTGTTTAGGCAATGGCAAGTTTCATGGAACAAGTGAGGGGAGGAAAAGCAAAATTTAACCCCGATAGAGTCGTCTTGACAGCTGGTGCAACCGCGGCTAACGAGCTTCTAACCTTCATTTTGGCTAATCCCGGCGATGCATTGTTGGTTCCCACCCCTTATTATCCAGGGTAGGTTACCATTTCCTACAAAAAGATTTAGACTAATTTGTTGACACTTAAGTAAATGTTCTAAGATTTTTTTTACAAATTGTGCAATCTTTCTAAATTTTTTTCCTTAAATATTACAGATTCGATAGAGATATAAGATGGAGAACTGGTGTACAAATTGTTCCAATCAACTGTGAAAGCTTCAAACAATTTTCTAATAACTCCCGAAGCCTTAGAAGAAGCTATGATCGTGCAGATTCAATGAACACAACGTAAGAGGCTATGTATCATCACAAACCCCTCAATACCCATTGGGGCGCAACCATTCAACCGCCAAGGTCTTAGAAGAGCATCATAGAATTCTGTACGAAAAGAACACTCCCTTGTATCCGACGAAATCTTACTCAGGTTCACATTTACGCAGATGAAATTTGTTAGCATCGCAGATGTGCCTTGAATCAAGAAACTACAAAGATCGAAAGATGTAACATTGTTTACAGTTTATACAAAAGACCTTGGTCTCCCAGGGTTCGAGTTAGGAAACAGTGTTTCCTACAACGATCAGGTTGTGACAACCGCAGTAAGAATTCTAGTTTCACCTTGATTTCATCAGCATACCAGTTTTTGTGGCATCTATGTTGTCAGACAAAGGACTTTCACACAAAAGCATACATCAAGATTTCAACCGTTGAAAGGTTGAAGAAAACGATATGAAAGGATCATCAACGGGCTTAAAAAAAGCAGGTATCGAGTGCTATAATAGGTACTGCCGGTTCTTTTTTGTTGGTTGAAAACTTGGTCCTTACTTGGAGGAACCCAACAATCGAGAGTTGTGGATAGCCATATGGAAGAAGATTATGGATGATCGTAAATTAACCATATCGAATGGATCTTTTGCCATTTGCTCCGAAACCAGGGTGGTTTACGTGTGTGATTTGCAAATAGAGTGAAGAAAGACTTGAAAAATTGCTCTTTCTAGTATCACATGATTCATCAAAACAATGGAAGGCAACATTATAGACAAGAATTTGTGGATGTTGTGATTCATGGACACACAAATTCTTATACCCTTTTTTGGGTCATCTCTTTTTAGGTGGCAGAATCTCTTTACAAAGTTAGGGGTTTTTGCTCCTCGAACAATATGCATGTAATCATAAATCGGGATTTTAGATAAGTTTTTGCCTCAAATATTCTTTAGATTTTAATAATCTCCAAGAATTTTTGGTTAGTTTATAGTATCCTTTGTGTGATTTCAACTTTGTAGGATTGAAGTGGTTCTTGTAAGATTATTACAATTTCAATACCAGGTTATTTTTCTTTTATGTTATGTTATAATTAAGTACTTTTTTGTTGTAGTATCGTGTTGGTTAGGCAAAAGTTTGACATATATCTTTTCACATTTATCATGTTAATTTTCTTGAGGTTGGGTAATGAAAACTACGATTCTCTTTTACATGCAACAAAAGGAAAATGATCTTGTTTTGTAAGCACGTAAAGAATCATATCGGGATTGTGATCTTTCGGTTTTAGTTTTATGATTTGTTTGTTTGCATAGTGGTGGTTTCTAGTGATTTACTCTTATACTTTCCAATATTAATAATCAAAATATTTTAACAATCTTACCAAACTCATGTCTTGCTTCATCAAACACTTCTCATTTAACACGTATTTTTGAACACAATAATTTTAGCCAGCAAGTTGAACCTTTTGAGTTTGGCTCCAATCAAATTTTCTACAATTCTACTACTTTATACGTAGTATAATTAAATCTATAAAGCTTTTAAGAAAAGTATAATGTTTTATCTAATCATATCAATGTGATCATAATTCATAAAGTATCCATGACCATATGTTTAGAAATGAAAAAAATTAACCAAACAATATGGGGAAGTTGTATGACATTATTAATAGCCTTTTCATGTTATTTCTTACTATATATCTTTACACATACTATAAATCTATAAAGTAGTACCATAATGTGCAATAAAAGAAGGATCATGACATAGCTTTGATTTTATTCTAAGCGTTCGATTATTTTAACCCAAAAGTTGGGTAGAATATTAAAATACCAGTAAGTGGTTTTTGATATATGGACCGAGTCCATGTGGCTATGTACATGACCAAGTTGCAAATATTCGCCAATTCGGACGTTCGGCCGTATTAAAAAAGTATACGTACGTTTTACAAAACATTTTATATTATGATTACGTAATTGTTTGCTTTCTATTTGAGTGAGTATAATATAATACAATACACATAGAATATTGTTGACACTTGACAACATTGAATAAACACTTGGTCGCAACAGCTGTTTCAAATAGTGATTTATGTCATTTCTCAGCTAATAGGATTGTGATCATGATAGCTTAACAGTTTTAGCAATTAACGTTGGAAGTTTTAGTTTTTTTAACTATGTTTGATCCATGTGGATAATCCTACCAATGATCACCACGTACGTGGCGGATCCCTGACAATTCCTTAATTAGTAATCAATATAATTATGAAGACAAAAAACTACTGCTTAATTAAAGAAAAATGTCAAAATCATCTCAACAAGAACCACAACATAAAAAGTCAATCTCAACCCGCATTTTGAGGATGCATATGGTTGAATTTAGGGTTAGTGGTCAAAAATATACATATTACGTTATTACGAAGATATTTAAAATAAACGTTTTTTATGTTTTAACGATAACAAATATTGTAATATATTAAGTGGAATGTATAAGTTACTCGTAATCATATATTCCGTAACACATCTCCTGTTTAACGTCTCGAGTCTTTTTGCGATTCAACATCTCGAGTCTTCTTGCGATTCAACAAATTAAAGGTTCGAAAATTTTAATTATGTTGCATTATGATCAAACATCTAACAAAACATTGTGAATGTTTAAAACGAGTTGGGTTACCCGCGCCTTTCGCCGCGGGGCGCAAAGGACAAACGGTCGTTACTTAACGTTCTATTTTCGTAAAAAATTAAAAAAAAACTAACGTGTTCTTAACAGCCGTTAGTGGGGGAGGGGGAGATTTTGTAATTTTTTAGTGAGGACGTTCGTTAGTACGCCCGGACCCAAGGGAATATTTTGTAAGTTGTTAAAAAATATTTGAAACGGTGTTTACTTTACAGCCATTAGTGCGAGAAGGGGGAATTCGTAATTTTTTAAAAGTATAGGTAGTTTCGTAATTTTGCGTCATAGTGTTGGGGTATTTGTATTAAATTTTATGCTAAATCGGGCTGTGGCGGAAAATGGAGCGAAATTTGGACGGCTTTGGGCCGGTTTGTGGGCTAGGTTCACGGTTCGGGTCAGGGCTCCGTTTTGCATCCGGAGTTCTGTGATTGTTTTATGTTATTATTATATTTACTCCTTGAGTATTTACAATTTTAAATTAACAAATTAACATAATGATCAACTTGCATTTATTTCATATATATGTTGCATCAAAACACTTTCATCATATCATAAATTCTGTTGCATCAATTTATAAAATGCATCATAAACGGTTGTAGCATTTTTATAAAAACTCTTTAAATGATTTATAAAAATAAATGTAACAACTTGCAAGATCTTATAATTTTTGGAACCGATTCAAATCTCATCTTTCATTGAAAGATGGATTAACATTATCTATAATTTTTATATTAAAAAAAGGAATGCATTTAAATGTGTTTTTACATCAGACCTTTCACTACAAGAAAAAGTAGAACAGGTGACGAAGTTTTTTCGGGCGACATTTGTTGCCCGGGAAAACCCACTAAACGACAAAAGTCTGTCTGACGTGGCACAAATTCTCATAGACTTTTTAGTCAAAGTTCAAAGAAGTTATACAGTTTTTAGTATTTATAAAACCGTATAATGTTTTTAATAAAACACATGTCGCCCGGGAAAGGTATTATTAAAAAGTTATACAGTTTTTAGTATTTATAAAACTGTATAACGTTTTTAATAAAACTTTTCCCGGGCGACATGTCGCCCGGGAAAGTGTTTCACATTTGCTAAAAAGGCCCTCCAAAAATTTCGTTAACGCGCCATTTTGTATTAAACGACAAACATTTAATTTTCCCGGGCGACATGTCGCCCGGGAATGTCGCCCGGGATTTAACTGTTACCAAAAACCAGATCTGGGTTTCAGTTTGTATACATAACAAAACGTAAAAATTAATTAATAAATCACCATCTCCCCTAGCGGCGACTTTCCACACTCCTTCTCCCCGCTACCACCTCCATCTCCACCATCCACTACCACCTCATCACTCACGTCACTCACCTACCACACCCACCTCCATCGCTTACCGTGCATCATCCGTTCACCACCTCCATCTCCACCTCTAAACTATAATTCTTTTCTTAAACCCTCTAAATGATAATTCTTTTACATCTTTTTCTAACCCTCTAAAAAATAGCCGCCAAGACCGAGTGCTAAACGGAGTAAATGATAAAAAAAAAATTACGTTAATAAGTTGTTAAAAATATATAATAAGCAATTAAAGAGGTTATAATAGCTAAGGTAAAGATGTTTGATTGGTAGTTTTTTTTTACGTAGTAAACAGGGTCGGCAGAGGAGCTAGGTCCCCGAGCGGAGGCGAGACCCCGCTGACTTCGAACAGCCCACAACCAAAGGTATATATGTTTTATTTTTTTTGCCTTTTGGTATCCCGGACGACATGTCGTCGGGGAATGTTTCTAGTTATTATTTTGTAGAAGTTTATGTTAAATTTGTCTTTTATATGTTTACTTTGGCCAGCCAGGACACCCGACCGCAGCCGAGACACCCGACCATAGTAAGTATTCGTTAAATATATGTTTGATAGTTTGAAATATTAATATGTGATAGTTTGGTATTTGTTAATAAACAATTTATTTTGGTTATTCGCGTTTGGATATGCGTTTGGTATTTGTTTTATTGAACCCTTTAGGAATGTTTTAGGATTTTAGGGATTAAATTCGGAAAATCCCCGTCTGATTTTAATCATCCTATAGAAAACCCATGTTTTCCGACAATTATATTATTAGAAATTAATTTCCGAGAATAAAGTCCCCTGTTTGGGACTGCTTTTTGAATGTTTTGTCTCATTTGGGATATGAATAGCATATGTTTGGTTTTACTATTTAGATGATTTCGTCAGTGTTTCTCTTTACTCTAAGATTATGTCTTGAACACATATTTGCGGAGTTGAGGGAAATGCTGCCGAAAATTTTCTCAAATTGTAAATCGGTTGGACGCATTCATATATGAGACGAATCATTCAAAGAGTGGGTTAGGATTGCCTTCCATAGTTGCACTAGGTGAACAAAACATCTCCTATTCCTCATTTGAATGTGTTTAATTAAGTTGCATATAATAACTAATTGTATCGTTAAAACGCGGTTATGTAATGATAAAGAGTTGGACAAGGGTAAGGATACATTAAAAAACTTTTTTTATACCGGTCTTAAGAAATTCGTCGATGATTGCAAGCCGTTAGTGGATAGTGCGGGGAATATAAGATGTCCATGTAAGTCTTGTCGTCTAGTATTGTGGGTATCCATCAAACACCTTTCAGACCACATTTCAAAGTATGGGTTTGACCCAAGTTATAAAACATGAATTCACCACGGTGATAGGATTACCTCCGCCACGCCAGTAATAGTTAAACATCAAGACAACCTCAGATGAGTGACATGCCAGCGTAACCTTGAATGATCTTTGCTATCTTCATATGAATAATGAACAAACTGAGCATCTTCAGGAGATATTGGTGGACAAGTAACGACCGACTTCAAGTAAACGTATACTGATTTGTTCGAAGAGTTATATGTCGCAGTGCACAACGAGGAGCTGTACCACGGTTTTATATCTATGTGACTCATATTAGACTTTTATGACAATGTTTACCTATTTAAGGTTAAAGGTTAATGACTGATTATATATTCTATGAATGCTAGAGTTTTTCAAAATGTATTTCCATCGCTAAATGATACACAACTCCACATCATACTATGAATAAAGAAGGATTTATAACGATCGGGTATAGGGGTACGAGTCGATACATGCTTGTGTAAATGATTGCTTCTTATTTCGGGCGTACTGCTAACAAAGATGTGCATTTCTGTCGGTGTGTATCACGAGGTAGATGAAAAAGCAGAACTACACCGGGGAAGAAAGTTCTAGAATGTGTTGCGTTACTTTTTCGAATATTCCTAGAATACCCCAAATACGTTTTGTACAAGTCTAGTCACATGCATAGGAAATGATTGGATGCTACTGGAAAGTGTACGGAAGGAGCCCAGTAAGGATGCAAACCGGTTGCTGGTTAGAGCATGGAAGGGACTTTGACACCAAGTATATGGATTTTGTGCTGAACCAAGAAATGTTCGATTAGGGTTGGCTGCTGATGGTTTCAATCCGTTTCGGCAACCTTAGTCAGTCTTACAAACCATTGTAGGCCGGTGATTTGACATCATACAAATCTTGCTTGTTTGGTTAAGGTATGAAGAGAGTTCTTTCATGCTGACGTTGTTAATTCCTGGCCCTAAATCCCCGGGCAAGGACATTGATGTTTACTTGAGGCCGTTGATTGATGACCTAAAGGATTTATGGGCAAAGCCAGGTGTCGAGACTATAGACGTTGCTACATGCCTTAAGTTCAATACGAGGGCGATGGTTTTATAGACCATCAATGATTTTCCTGCTCGAAAGTAGTTTTGTCTGGGTGGAGTGGGCAAGGTTACAAGGCATGCCCTACATGTAATGAAGACCTCCATCTGTGCGTGTGTTAGGAAAAACAACTTATGTTGGCCACAGAAGATTCTTAAAGAAGCCCCATAAATGGAGGAGGTCACTTGAATTCAATGGTGAAACCAAAAACGGAGATCCTCCTAGAGAATTTAACCGGGATGCAATCATGACTCAACTTGCTAGATTGCCCACGCGTGTGACGGGGATAAAATCCGAGGTTTGGGTGTGTGATGTTAAAACGAATGTTAATTATCAGCTGAATGGAATTAAACGATCTATTTTTTACGAGCTTGTGTATTAGTCTTTGCCTTATACTAAAACACAATTTGATGTCATGCATATTGAAAAGACTGTGTTGGGGGGAGTTTCTTGAACACTTTGTTTTAACTGAATGACAATCTAAAGACACGCCAAGGAAGACAAAGACTTGAAAAAGGAGCTGGAATTCGAATTGGCTTGTGGCTCGGCCCAAACAAAAACGGGAAGTGCTCGATAGCTCAGGCTGCGTATCTTTCAAACAGGGGACAGAAAAAGTTTTGTCAGTTATTAAAGGTGTTAAACTATAGATGGGGTTCGGTTCCAACTTCAATCACATAAGTCACCGGATCATAGATACCAATATACGCGGCCTGAAGTCTCATGAATGCCTATATAATGATGCAAATCGTTTACTTCTTACGGATCTTCAGAATACTTGCCCAGACGTTGAAAAACCCACTAATCGAGCTATGTTTATTCTTTAAGCAATATGCTCTCAAATTTGACTCGGTGGTTGACATGTTGAAGCTCAAGAGCAGGTGATCGATTTTTTTTGTGCAATTTTGAGCTCATATATCCTCTGCTTTCTTTAGACATATGATTCATAGGTTTCCATTTACCTCTAGGGCTATTTTCGGAGGGGCCTTATTCACCCACGGTGGATGTATCATATTGAAAGATTTATGAAGAAGCTAATAAACTTATGTTCGTACTAAAACCGCTAAGCCGGAAGGTTCTGCATTGCGGGGGTTATGTTGCAGAAGATGCATTGACTTTTTCGCTCTGATTATTTTCGGGGATGGTTACCACGAAATTTAATCGTCCCGACGTAAGGTGGAGTGCACTCTCTCCAACGTGTCAATTTCAGGTGTTCAAATCACTATGTAAATCGATTGGTTTACGGTCGTTTATTCGTATTGATCACCAAGATGAAGAAAGTGATATGGTATGTACTTCACAACAGTCCTGAAATTGACACGTACCAGGCCAAGTTCAAGAGGTACGCGTTTTTATTTTGAAACTTCTTTTTCTTAACTTATCTTTTCGACGACTTATTCTAATACCATGAACATTTTTTAGTGAATTTCCTAACAAAGACATGAAAGAAAGAATCCCCGGTCTTGGTTGAGAAGCAAGGTAAACTTTAGACGTATTGTGTGATTTAAACTATAAAAAATAACGGACTTCATATTTTGTTGTTCTCTATCTGATCTTACTTCTTCATTAAATCGTCAAGTCAGTAGTTAAGACCCAGGTGTTAGCGAATTAGCGTGTATTCGCTTTGGCTTGTGGACCATCACAAACTCCAATCTCAGTCAACTCTTGCGTAGTCAACGGTGTGAGGTTTGTCGTGCACATCCGCGATGAACGTCGCACAACTCAAAACAGCGTCATTTGTTCGCTTGGTCCGGACGGAGAAATGTATTATGGTCAGCTTGAACAAATCATCGAGTTTTTGTATTTGTCGTTCAAAACTATGTTGTTTCGAGTTAAGTGGTTCGACACTACCAACAAAGGACGTATAAAATGATAAATATTGTCATTAGAAACAACATAACACAAAATCAAGGCAATGGTGAGGCGTTAAAATGATCAATAATTTCGCAACACAAGTCCAACAAGTGCTTCGACCCTTGAAGATTATGGCCAGACGGACCACATCGGTTAGAGGTGTCGATCCTTGTGAGTCTTAAAAGTTTTTCGAAGGGGGGTGTCATCTGTGGTAGAGGAGACCTGATGTTATTACATGTCGACAACTCATCTGATCTCGTACTTTCTATAAGTTTGAATGACTTGGAAATTGCGGCCTTGCATATAGATGGTCAATCAATAGATGTTGACGCACCACCAGATATCATTGATGTTGTTGATGAAGACAATGATATTATTGATGAGGAAAACCCCATTCCTCATGATTTAGCAGATTCTGGTGATGAAGACTGTCAACCTTGATATTGATGATGGCGTAAATGTTGTTTATTCTAGTGAAGAAGAAGATTAATCTTTAGTTGGTATCTTGTTATAAGACAACATTATATTTGAATGAATGAATGAAACTGTCGTGGATTGTTTTAATGTGTATATTTATTTGAATGTGTATGTATTTGGATGTGTGCATGCTTTTATTATTTTGTTCATGAATTTCTAAATGTTATCCTAATGTTACTTGTACAGATGACAGCGGGATTGTTTGCACGGGGTCATGGCGGTGAGGGTGGCGGTGATGATCGTCCACCTTCACACCACTTATAACTCATGGTTGTGGGGGTTGTTGGCGCAACCGATTGGTGAGGAATTTCTGGCTTATGTAATACAAGCATAAACTTAATACATTGAATTTGCTTGCCTTGAATTTTTATGACTTTATCACTAACTTGAATTTGCAGGTAAGGGCACCCGAAAACCCAATTTGGGTGGCAGGAGAGCGGGCAGGCAACATACCCGCAAGGAGACCCGGAACCTCGGGTTAAAGGCCATCATGGATAAAAGCGGCCCCGTCCCGATCCGGTTTGAGTTTGGCGACAGAGAGCCATGATGCTCTGTGTGAGCATGCGGCTCATTGGCAATACCTTGGGGAGCTCGTTGAGAGTTGGGCGTTTTGCACTACCCGTCCTGGCGTTTCAGTACGCGCAGAGCATGAGGCGGGGGTATGGCTCGGATATGGGGGGAGTTATTTCATTATCCTTTTATGTTTTATTTATTATCGTGTTCATTTATTAATCGTGTATATTTATCTTAAATTCGTTTTATTTATTTATATCATATAATAAATAAAAATTTAGATAAATATCTTAATTATTTCTTAACTCTGTCTTTTGTTGTATATGATTGCTGACCCATAGTTTGTACATGCGTCCCCACATGGACTTCGATCGATGGCAAATTATTCATGGGCATCCTGCTGCATCTACAATAAGATCTACATGGCATGAGGTGCTCAGCAAAACAGTGTAAAAACCTTATATCTCCGTCTTCATCTTTGTGTGCAAAATGACTTTTGTCAAGAATTTTTTTTTTTGCCCCCCGTCCTCTAACTTCCTGGTTCGCCACTGCTTGCGATCTGTAAAAGTGGGATTCGTAACAACGGGTACCCCGCTTAAAATGGGTCATTTTAAGTATGGGTCAGTCCCGGTTACGGGTACTGCTCAAAATGGGTAATTTTAAGTATGTGTCAGGTTACGGGTACCGCTCAAAATGGGCCATTTAAGTATGCGTCAGTCCACGTACCGTCAAAATGGGTCATTTTAAGTTTGGGTCAGTCCAGGTTGGGTTGACCCGTGAACACATATTGTCCATTTTCTATGAAATTCGTAAAAGAACTATGTGGTAACTTACAAAGAGCAGAATTTTCTACAATTATAACAAATCATTAAATAAAAAGTTTTGGTGTTTTTTCCCATTTGACCAGAAGCGAAATTAATACATGCGCAAATAGATGCAGTATCCACCTCTATCTAAAGCGACAAACAGGTTTTCAAAGGCATCTTTTGAGCTCTATATATGCCGTTAATTCCTGTGTGTATTTGATCTATGTTCAACCCTTGGAGCTTGTTCACCTTATAAAACTACCATACAAAACACAACAATCCCATCAGCATAACCAGTAAAAACATACACGGGACTAAACCTTTTAAGAATTGGTTAACGATCTGGATGTGAATGAGTCAAATTACTTCTCCCTAGGTCTATTAGTGAACCTTCTCTCCAGGGATTATGAAACTAGAAATATTCTTGTTATTGCTTCGACTCATATTCCCCAAAAAGTGGATCCCGCTCTAATAGCTCCGAGGACGACGGAGAGGACGGAGAGGACGGAGAGGATGAGGACGATAGTTAGGAGATGTTGTGTAAGTATATATATGTTATTTTTGTGTCTTAAGTATGTGTGTTTTGGAACTTGTTTCTGTCTGCACCCATAAAGTTGAATATTTGTTTCCCCGTACATTTAGAACTTGTTATCTAGTGAATATTGACTTGTATCTTGCGGATAATGCAAGATTGTGACTTCTCCCCACCCGTTTGTTTATGTGCTATTTTGTTTATTTGGATTTTGGACGTATTTAGCGTTATTATATCTAATGCGTTGATCGTATTGTGTTTGGATACAAGTTGTAATGTATTTTGGTAGATTATATATTGGTTTACACAGGTTTGTGTATTGGTAGATTTTTTCCTGAAAAATTCCGAAAAAATCTTGCAGGCAGTCCCAAAAAAAAGCATAAACTTTTCCCGGAGAACATCTCCCCGGGAAAGGTAAAAAAAAAATTTATTGCAGCCTCCTCCCGGTCGACATGTCGCCCAGGAAAATAATACCCAAAAATAGTGTATGCCCGGGAAACTTAACACAACCGACAAAATTCCTATTATATTTGAAAATTAAATATATTTAAAAAACTTTCCCGGGCAACATGTCGCCCGGGATTCGTCCTAAATAATTAATTAATCTAACATCAATTTTAATTAGTGATTTTATAAATCGATTATCCCGGGCGACATGTCGCCTCGGAAAACCCTCCACGGTGGCACTTAATTGCTTGACTGAAACCACGTGGGCCCGACGCTGTCGCTCGGGAACGTATCCCCTTCAAGCTTTTCCGCTCAACTTATCCCGGGCGACATGTCGCCCGGGAAACGCATCCCTAGCGACAAGTCACCCGGGATACCCCGGTTTTGTCGCTGGGGAAGATGGCAGCTGTTGTAGTGTGCTTTGACGTATGAGTGATCTATGTTTATTCATTAACAAGACTTTTCTATGCAGCTTTCAAAACAAGTATTTGGTGCTTCAAAAGTAGCAGCCACATCTAGTACGCCAAAACTGGAGTTGCTCAAAAGTTTAGGCGCTGATGTAGCCATTGATTACACAAAAGAGAAGTTTGAAGAACTGCCAGACAAATATGATGTTGTATATGATGCCATTGGTAAGTCGTTGTTGTAATTATGTTACAATTGATTATCACACACATATTGATAATGTGAGTGTGCTTATTGGGTCAAAAAAGATTTGACGGTTGAAAGTGAGATGATCATTATCTTATTGGTTGCAGGGCAAGGGGAGAAAGCATCGAAGGTGGTGAAGGAAGGTGGAAGTGTAGTCGTCCTAACTGGTGCTACTGGAAAGGTTGTTGAAATACCTCGGTTTTTATATCTGAAGAAAATATTTTGGAAAAGCTAGCCAAATAAGTGTAAGCAAACATGTGCCGAGTGCGTTTAATAATTGACATTTTAGGGCAGTTTCAATACTTGTTTTGTTCAATGTTTAAAGCTTATGTATACCATCTTCCTTCATACTTTGAATTGGATTTAAATTGCATGATTGATAGAGTTAAAACTGTGATAAAAATAGAGGAAACTTGGCAAAACAAATGGGTTCTAAACGGTATCCTCATATTCCTCATCAAAGCCACTTAACAACAAAATCTAATGTCGCGAGTATAAAGCATCATGACCCTAGAAGAATCTACATATCACTAATCATGCGGTCCTAGATCAACTGTGAAATTTAGTATATGTAAAAGAGAACCTTTACAATTTTGTGGGGAGCATATAATTGCTCTAGTTATTCAACATTTATTTGCCCTACATTTAAGAGCTTATTACATTATAATTTATATGAAAATAACTGAATGAGAAGACAAGTAAAGTATTCTTATCTTTATCCTACTAAAAGTTATTTAGACTATAAAACATGGAGCTTGAACGGTGTCCTAGTCCTCCCCTTAATCTCTAATATATCAGAGGTCATGGATTCGGGTCCCCTTATCTTTCACATGAAAAGCTGTAAAGCATGCATGTATATACTATTTGACAGCGAGAGAGGGTGAAACACGATAATCAAGAGACCAGGTGTCAAAACTGCACTTAACAAAGTTGTAATATCCTCCTTTTAGGGAAAGTGTTTTGTTCAGTTGAAAGTTTATAATCTAATTAATCATTGTATAGTATTTTAGCTAGATAAAAAGCCTGATTTTTACTGGTTTGGCGCAAGGTCCACAAACCCATTAGGTAAAAAACGTGACGGTTATTTAATTATAGGTTTAGAAAAGGGATACGTCGTATGTTTTATCAAAACCATCACAGCCCTTCACTCACACCGATTCATACTATATAAATAGGATAGAAAATTTATTATTCAAAGTAACCCATTTTAGTTTTTTGAAATATCAGAATCTTTACAAGGATCAAATCCAATCTTCTTTGTTTCCTTTTATTAGATTCTTGAATTGATTTGACATGAATAGCTTTTTTACTCATCATATCGATCCTGGATATAAGTATTCAGACCTGCGAACATTGGTATCAGAGCGAAAGGGATCAAACAACACTACAATTCATGTGACAATCATCATTCAAACAACCATGGAAAAGAAAAGATGTCGAATTAAAGAAAGTTACACCACCAGGTCAGTGGTTAACCAACAAGAAGAGAAAAGAGACAGCGGACTCAAAAGAGAAAGAAAGAAAGAAAGGCAGATTTAAAAGGAAAATAAGAAGAAAGAAACAATGGCTGCGTTTTTTTACAAAATCAAGAAGAAAGAAAGAAGACACAACCATGGATGCTAATTGGAGAAGAAAAGAAACGGTTATACCATCCAAATCGGTTAACCAAGAAGTAGAAAAGTAGGATCATCATGGTTCATCACCAGAAGGAAAGGATCAATTACCTCGGTCAAAGCAAGCAAGATAAGCCCTAATTAGTAACTTGGTTAGGAGCGCGAAGGTTGATTAGCAAGATGGTCAACGTTCTTACTGGGTAGCAAGTAGCCTAGAAATCAAGTTAATTTGGGTAGCAAGTAGCCCAAAATAGCAAGAAATTTGATCGAAGGTTCAACGGCAAGAAATCAGAACCAATTTTGATTCTAAGCAAGCAAGCAAGAGAAAACTTCATAGCTTCTATATAAGCAAGGTACATCAACAAGGAAGCAGTAAGCAAGAAAAGATGAAAGAAAACATGATGATATAGATAAACTATGAAAAAGATTGAAGAAGGCAGGATCAAGAACAAGAAGATTGGAAGAATACAAAGATTAATAAGATTAGGGGGGAATATGTTGGAAAGTTATAATCCAATTAATCTTTGTATAAGTATTTAGCTAGATAAAAGCCTGTGTTTTTACTGGTTTGGGCCGCAGGCCAACAAACCCATTAGGTAAAAAACATGACGGTTATTTAGTTATAGGTTTAGAAACGTTATATTCGGTTGATAAAAGATGAAGGGATACGTCGTATGTTTTATCAGAACCATCACACCCCTTCACTCACACCGATTCATACTGTATAAATAGGATAGAAATTCTGTATTCAAAGTAACCCTTCAGTTTATAATATCAGTTTATAAAGGGTTCAACCCCAAATCTTCTTTGTTCCTTTTATTGATTCTTGAATGATGTTACATGATGCTTGTTTAATCATCATATCGATCCTGGAGATAAGTATTCAGACCTGCGAACAGTTCATAACTGCTGCTTTAACAAAATGGTAACTTAATAGGTTCCCCAAAGATACATTCACAGCCTCATGCATTTTTTACTTTATTCAGTAAAAATGAAGTTTGACTTCAGTAAGAATATTTTAAATTTGTTTCAACTTACCATCTCACACTTGGTGCATTGTTCTGCAAAATTCAAATCCTTAAATTCTAGTTGCACCTTGCTTTTAGCAGTGGAACATATTTTACCAATGCTACTATAATATCGTCAATGAAGTCGCTGGTCATATACAGACTATATGTGGTAGCGGAGTCACACACTTCAGTGACATGTACGAGGAGTGACATAAAGTTACAAGAAAAATGAATGAAAATACCGGCTCGTTACTAATGAAATAAAGTAGCTTACAAAGATGTTAGTCCCAACGTCCCGGTTGAATTAGACAAGACCCTTTACTCCCCCCACAGTAGCTGTGTCCGATTACTAAAATGTACTCCACCTGAAGACCACAATTTTACCCATAAACATAAATTCTTTAGACTGATAGAGCAAAAATTAAGTATGGGATAGATGTCCCAACATGTAGGATTATAGCTAGAAAGGGTTATTTAACACTGTATCACCTTCAGATGCAATACTGCATATTCAATAGCTTCCCCTACTCCCGGGTACTTTATCTGCACAAGGAATCAATTATTCAAAAGGATTATAGTTAACTGTTGCATTGTTAGGCTTAAATGATGCAATATGGTTTGACTATTTATTAATATGAAAATAAACATCACCTTGTCATATGGGGGGACCATACTAGCAATGTTTCGAACCATAACGGCCTCACCCGGCGCTTTGAAATCAAGAATAATTGATGGAACAAACCGAGAATCAACATGAACTGCATATAGATTTTTTTACCCCTAAACACCGAATGATTATCATTAACATAAATCAGTAAAGTTACCAAATTTTTGAACAAAATAGTACTTAAGTCAGATGTTTTAGTTCATATTGCACACTAATGTGCATCATCAAATGAAAGGATAGGAGAGACATGACCGTAGGGCTTTGGCCTTTGCTAAGCTCTCCAAATAAATCAGGGTTCTTGCTGCAGAAATAGGGAGAAAAGAAGAAAGGATATTTAAACTAACCACGCAAATAATGATTAATGAACCTCACTCGAGTCCTCAATTGATAAATTAACGCTTAAAAATATGCTCTTGGCCTAATTTTTAAAGTGTAAACATCGCTTATTTGACAATGTTTTTTATCTATATGTCTGATGTTTTCCTGACCTACAAATCACTTTCATGTTGCACATCGTTTGAGAAGTGGCGCACACACTTAGAGAACTTGCACTAGTGGAAAAAGGATTATTAGGTTCGGTTAAAAAGATTTTAAAGTACGGTTTTTGAACCGTCTTAATAAATGGCATTCCAAAAGATAAGTTGTTTTTTAGTACGGTTTTTTAACCGTTCCTAAAAAGTGATTTTATGTCACGGGATTTTGGTTTTAAGTTGTTTTAAGTCACGGTTGTTCCTAACCGTTCTTTAAAATGACTTTGTTTTAAAGCTAGTCTATTTGGGTTTTGGAGCGTTCTTTAAAATGGGTTAGTTATAGCGTTCCTTAAAATGGGTTCTTTCTGGAGCTAAATGCTATTTGACAGCTTTCTGGAGCAAAATGCTAGCATTTGACAATTTACTGCTAGAAATACATTATTAAACAATCACAACACAAAAAAGTACTTCAACAATTTCATTTCAAAAGAACATATTACTAAATAAACAAAAAAGGTCTAGCCATACAAAGAGGCACAAGCCATCAACAAACAAAAGAGATGAACTTGTATGAAACATCCTATTAAAATGAAAACAAACAGCCTACTTGATTGAAGACAAAGACCTAACACAAGCAACTAAAACCTTCAAACGACACACTAAAGAAAACAATTAAAATACCATTAGTGAACCTACTAAAGCAACGCGCCAACAACAGCAACTAGATAACCACATCTTTCCCACGTACCGATCTTATAGAAATCATCAACTCGCCTAATCGTCATTGCAATATTCCTGGAAAAACTTTGATCCCGCATTGATTATCAATCCATCCAACTCATCTTTCCTTAAAGCTCTGGTAGAGTCATGAAGCTATAAACATAATAAGATAAAACGTTAATAGTTTCACATAACCGATTAAATGCAAATAAACAAAGTGTATAAACATTTACCTCACGCGGGAAGGTTTTTTGTTTTATATACAAAGTTTCAAAAACAAACTTCATCACGTAGTAGCCGCATTCCCACAAAGCTACTTGTTGGTTACACTATCATCAAATAACAAGTATACATTAAATATTATATGTATATACATTTAAAAGCTAGTATACACGCAAATAGTAGATGATTTACCTCAAGCATAGTCCACTTGAATGAATTGTCAAAAGCCCTAAACAAGAATGGTATTAAGTTAGAATATTATACATTTCCATTAAGATTTCACATGGAGAAATGGTGGATTGTTGGTACTGAGATGAAATACTACCTACTATGATAA